>CAEFZX010006994.1:0-18895 GCA_903066825.1 Alfaro cultratus
GGTGAGAAGCTCAGTCATCCGGGAGGGACTCAGAGTAGAGCCGCTGCTCCTTCACGTCGAGAGGAGCCAGTTGAGGTGGCTTGGGCATCTGGTCAGGATGCCTCCTGGACTCCTCCCTGGTGAGGTGTTCTGGGCACGTCCCACCGGGAGGAGGCCCCCGGGGAAGACCCAGGACATGCTGGAGGGACTCGCTGGAGTCTGGGAACGCCTTGGGGTTCCCCCGGAAGAGCTGGAAGAAGTGGCTGGGGAGAGGGAAGTCTGGGCCTCCCTTCTGAAGCTGCTACCCCCACGACCCTACCCCGCATAAAGCGAAAGAAAATGGATGGATGGATGGATGGATGGATGGATGGATGTAATGATTATTTAAGGACAATTGATTTATTCACAGTTCCTGTCTTAAAAAAAAAACTTGTTGTACATCTAAAGTTTGTGTATCCGAGTTGGTGTTGATTTATATTACATCTAATGTCTGAGAGGAAATAAACCAAGAATGTATCAAATATCTCATATTTGATACATATTGATTCGTGGTGCTTTTGTTAGTCTCCCATCAGTAGAAATCTTTACTTGAATATCACTCACATAGTGTTTACTCACTTCCTAACCTTTAGGTCGCACACAGTAATTTTTCTGTTCTGACATGGTGAACTTTAAATGTTTCGCGTCACTTAGGAGACCGAGGATTTTAAATTGTTCCTGGGAAAGCTTGTGTCAATCACAATGCAGTGCAATGACTCCTGCTTTCACCAATAAATCTGCCAGTGATATACTCTACGCCTGCCAGATGCTTTCAGTATTTAAACCATGTCATCATCTTAAGCCTCCCATTTTGTGCCTGTCATGTTTGTTTAGTTGAGATGGGAATTATGACAAATATCATGTCACTGCATATGGAATGAGGTAAAAAATTATGCCCCCAGATTGATATTTAGTAAATGTATTCTGTCTTTCTGCTAAAGATCCCATTACGATCCTCACCCTCAACAAGGCGTAAAGACAAGTGTTTGTTAAGAGCTTGAGTCATTTATTGGTTAGAGTTACCTAATTAGGTTTCAGTAATACAAGCAAGTACCAGTGCTTTGTGTTCTTCGGCCCACCTCCCCTTCACATTTTGTGTGACTTCACACATCAAGTGAACAATGCTTGACTGGTAATTTGATCGTGTAGTGGCAGGAAACAAAAAAGGCTTAATGACTTTCTGCTCCATTTACATTTATCTTTTGAGAAGTGCTGTACTTGGCTCTGAGTGCAAAAAGCAGTTGACATGCACACATTTGCAGTAGAGCTTCATTTCTTTTGGCCAGACTGATACATCAATATTTATTTCTGTATTTATTTTCGTCATTAAGTAGCTGTCGATTGATATTTTGTGTGCTTGTAGAAATTTCTACCTTTTTGAATGTTTTCCTTTCTAGATATTAGTTTTAGCTATTGTCATATAACTAAATTAAGGAACAAAAGACAGATGCAAAAAGGCATAATTTTTTCATCTGGTTGAAAAAAGATATTTATACACACGTCTGACATTAAGTTAGACTAAATTACACTTTTTAGGTCAGATGAGCATTAACAAAATTACTTCCATTTGCTAAGTGCCAGATTATTGAGAGGGAAATTTTTTGTTACTGTGAAATGAAAATGCATGCTTTTAATTATTCTATTTTCATTTTTTACTTAAAAAAAATAAGTGTTTTCCTTCATTAGGAGACTTTTAATCAGTTTGACTCCCCTATATTTTAACTATTATCAAGTTGGAATAAATGTATTGAATTTGGATGTGTTGGTATGATTGCAATTGAGATGACATTTTTAGAGACATGGTGCTATATAACAAACTCAAACTTTCCTTTGAAATTACCATCAGAGGCATGTATTGTGAAAGAGTTGCCTTGGAGTAAAAAGATCTTGAGGGGCATGAGGGTTTTCTGCTTTGAGTTTGCTTATTCTTCCTGTGCATCTATGGGTTCTCCGACTTCTTCCCACAGTTCAGAAACATGACTCTCCTAGGGTGTGTGCATGGTTGTCCTGTGATGCACTGGTAACATCTTCAGAGTGTACTCTACCCAATGACAGCCGGACAATGGATGGATGGATGCATTACGATGTGGAAACACCCAATGTTGTTCCTGTACACCACTTACATGCTGTATTGTGTCTTGGCAAATCACTTTAATTCTTATTTGTTTTTAAACGATTCTCTTTGCATATTTTATTAGGTTTTGAAGTTCCCTCTGTGTGGCTTGTTTCTAACTCATGTGTTCCAGCTTTAGACATATGATTTTCATAAGTTAGTAATCCATTTCAATTACGCATTCATCATAAACTTGCTGAATGACTGGGTCATAACTCTCCTGCACAGACCTGTTTGAGTTTGGACTTTTCTTCATTAAAGCTGCTGACTGATTCTGTTAAGCAGCAGCCGATTTGTCAGGCTCTCGTCTTGCTGGTGGATTCTGGTCTTGATTTGTTCTTTTTTTTTTTTTGTCAGCCAACAGCCTCTTGGAAGTGTGTCTTTATTTCAGTGGGAATTTTCTTTTTTCTTCCAAACATTAACATCATTTCACACAACATTTAGTTCTTTAGCACAACCAACTTTCTAAACAGTCTCTCTCATATACTGTATAACTAAATGCTGTGTCATCAGCCTGAAAGTATTTAGGGAATTTGTACTGTAAACCACATCTTGAGTGTTTTTAATTTGTTATAATTAGCTTCTTTCACTGCTATTATGTTATAATGGATGTCGAATGGTTTCAGCAACTAACACTTTCCAAATAATGGTCTCAGTCCAGGAATTTAGATTTGGCCCTTTTCAACATTTTTTTTTTCTTCAGTTTTTCACTCACATCATTTATCTCCCTAATTGTTCACAGATCAGCTATATTTAGGTCACTTCCCACCTCTTTGTCATCTCTTTTGAAATTTCAACATCTTTGTCAGACTGCAGGGAAAGCTTAATGAACATAATGATTGGATTTTTCGTTTTGTACAACCAGGCGTCCTGCTTGGCACTTGAATTAACACTGACAGCATTGAGTAGAAGTTGCCAAAAAACTGACTCCCGTTTGAGAAACTTCTGCAAGGCTCGGCTTGGTTTTATGCACCCGAAGTTGCAGATGGAGAAAGTGTTAGGTTTGGATTAGTGTGTTGGGGCTTGGAGCTCTCCAGCGAGAAAACAGAAAACACTGCTCACTTTGTCTCCTCAAGCTGGGAATCCAGGAGTTAGCTGCACTGTCATACTGCTGCTCTGTTTTATAAATAGGTGTTTTTGTTGGATTAGTAAAAGGTGGCGTGAGGTTTTTTTCATTTTACGATATGTTATATAAGATATAACAATTTACCCCAACATAAAACATGCTATTAGAAATAAAATCTGGAGCCAGATGTTTATCGGTTCAGTCATGACTCAAAGTTTCATTATTGAGAAGCTCAGACAGAATTTCCTTCTTTCCTAGCAAAACAGTCATTAGTCGTTGGTGAGGACAACATAACGCCTAAAATTAGAAACTGTCTTAAAATGCAGGTGTAGGTTTTGGTCCATTTTGCGAAACAGTTTTAACACCAGAACTCGACATTCTGATCAATTATTTTATGACGTGTAGAATTTTTTTTTAAACATTTCCAGTTAAATTCTACCTTCATCCACTCTGTCTGAAGCCAGAAAGAATTGAAGTGGTGGTCTGTTTAATTTATTATTGGCTTGTTAGATCTATTGAAATAGTTTAGTGTCTGATTATTCTCGGCAGAAGTGTCAGCCTATTAAGAATTAGGCTTTTTATGAATTAGGCTTTTTGACTAAATCTGTGGGACTTGTTTTTGCATTTTGTCTTAAGCAAATGAAATGAGACACAATTTCAGGTAATACTCTGCAGTAATGAGTAACCTTTTTGCCCTTCTCCTTGTTTGTGCCTGCTGAAATATTTTACACACAGTCCCGTGCTTCTAATCTTTTTGAACGTGCTGTTTTAATGATGCATAGATAAAACCACTGGCATATTTCACTGGTCATCCAGGATCAAGGACATAGTTAAGCTGGGTTTTGTTTCATTCCTAGAACAGGATGAAATTTTCAGAGGTAGCACCTGACACTAGTTTTAGGTTCATTTCTGCCCTCTTGCATTTAGCCTAGAAGTTTTCAGATTATCCTCTTAACTTCTCTTTTTAAAATTTCTGTTTAAAACAACTATTTATTTGTTTTTACTTCATTTTTAAAAAAATAATTGATAGCAAAATTTAAAAGAACTTTTCTAGTTTAGCTCATGTTATTGAATTCTTAAGATTTTACTTAAATAAATCTCTTGATTAATTAAATTTTTTTTATTGTAAAAATGTGTGAAAACTGTAAATGGAACGCAAGTTCAATAATATATTTTTTTAAGTAAAACTCCTAATAAAATCCCCCAGCTCAAATAAACCATTAGAAATATAATATGAAAGAATCCTAAAATCTCAGTTTGGATTTATTTATTTTTTTATTATCTCATGACCAGGTTGAATCTGATTTTCTATGCGCGGCCGTTTCACAAAGGTTTATGCCATCTGGCTATGAACCGTCCTCAGTACATTCCAGACGGACCACTGAAGTGAGCTGATCCAAGCTCAGAGATAAAACTTATCCAAGTCAAAACAAAAGCTCTGTGGATAACGGCAGTGATTGAAGCGGAGCTTTAAAGGACTCCCACCAGAGGAGAGCAGTGCGGGCCTCCAAGCTTCAGCAGAGCACAGTGAGAGCAGAGCCAAAGTGCCATGAACAACCACAGGAGCCCAGGCTTCAGGTTTTCTCATCTGGAAAAGCCACTGTAGCACTCTACAACTGTGGGAGAAACAGAGGAGGGAATTGTCTGCATATACTATCTTGTCTGGTTGTCAGAAGCTGTCCCTTCAAGCACATGCCAGCACTTGTATTCCTGTGAACGCCACAGTAACTTTACACAAATGACCACACAGGAAAAAGCTCCAGGCAGTCATATAGTTTGTGTTTTTATTGCTAGGAAGTTATTAAAGAAACTCTGGCAAATTCTGGTAGTTTACTGTCTGTTAGTCACAGCTGGAGGTTTTGCAAGAAAAACAGGGCCGTTCAGAAAGAAGGTATAACTTATAAAAATTTAACAGTATTTTTTAATATAATACCTACCGTAAAATGTTATACATAATAATGTTCCTAACAAATAAAACATGTCAAAGATAACAGTCCTATCCTTGATATACAATCATTGTGCATCATGTTCTTAGAAAAACCCAAAAGACTGTCATGCTTGGCTGCTCTTTAAACCTTAAATTGTGATCTAAAATTGTAAAATTAAAATTCTATTACTTAACTTTTATAATTCGCTTTGCAATCACACCACATAAAGATTACAATATACACCTCATATGTGACAAAAAATGCAAACCCTTTAACCCTCACCCCCGGAAAATACCGTTCTATTGCAGGTGAAGGAGTTGATATATATAATGGTGGCAGCATCATGCTGTGAGGATTCTTCTCTTCAGCAAGTAGAAGGAAGCTGGTTGGATGATTTAGGAAGATGAATACTGGGCACTTATGAAATAAAACCCCAAAAGACTTGAGACTCAAACAGAGATTGACCTGAAACTTACCTTTGCTAATCTGAAAATGTTAGCAAAGGTAAATTTAAAACTGAGTTGAAGAAACACATGTTTAGTTAATAAAGAGGCAGTTCATTGCTGCAGGACACTGGCTCTTATGGACTACAGGTTAAGATCAAAGCATGTCCATGCTCTAAAAAGGTCCAGTCAAAGTCCAGACCTAAATCTTGTTCTGAATCTCTGGCATGATTTGAAAATAGCTTTTTCCATCTGTTTTGAGTTGGAGTTTTGCAAAGAAACATGGATAAAAATAATTTTTTTGTGGTATACAACACTGTTGAAGAAAAAACACCTGAAAGGTTTGAAGTTATTTTGAAATTAATCATCTCCACACGTGGTTCTACTTTAGCTTATACTGTCCCAGCTTTCCGTAGTACAGCAATCTGCAATGTTCACAAAGATTTCTGGGAGGTGCCGTCCTAGTCTGTTTTTTATTTTCCCTCTTCTGCTATTTTCCTTTGCTGTTGCTTATTTTTTCCTTATTTTTTATGCAAATACACAGAGCTACATCAGGAGTGCTTGTCTTAAATGTTTAAAGTTTTTTTGTTGCTTCTCATGCATGACAGTACACATCTATCAACACAAACTGCAGGTAGGACAGTATGTCCCTGCAAGAAGCTTTTGACCTGATGTAAATGCCTATAAAGAGAAATTTTAATGACAAGTGAAGCTCCTCTGACACTTCCAGTGTAACGTGCTCACAGGAGCTGATGGTTCAGTTGATATATTTCTTCCAGTCCAATAAGGCGCATCTCGTGGTGTGTACCACTGAAGCTGCTCGAGACATCTTGCTTCAGCAGCCTTCCCTTCTGAGTCTCTTTGCTCTCACAGCTCCTTATTTTCATACTGTGTATGACTTCAATGCCATGTCTGTTGTCAGTGAGACCCGCTGTGCTCCCCACCATCAAGGCCCTGTGCAGCTGCTCCGCCTGCCTCTGGCTTTGCTTGTGTGTGGAAGGACTGCAGCGTCCCAGAACAGAGTCATACTGTACGTTCAAATGCTAATAACTGCTAGTGAGAAGAACAGTCTCTTTGAGTCAAGTCATCCCAACTGAACTAAAAGTAAGCCTGGATAACTATTGAATTTTTCATTGCGTTTCTGGTGATTCTGCAGTGTCACGTCAATATATATTTTAATAAATGTGTGAGACAAAGAACATTTTCTCTGAGATAACTTTACTGAATTTAGAATTACTTCAAGGACATGCATGGGGTCAAATATTTTTAGTGCTCTGAGAAACAAGCATCGACTGTGTTTGACTTTTGAGGAGGAGTCACAACATCCAGTGAATAATTTTTTTTTCAATACTTCATGTATTTTACTAAAGTATTCATATCCCTCCAGTTGATTAGTTGATTATGTCTCTACAGAGTTTTTTGTTTTTATTTGGATTTTATGTTCCAGACTAATTCTTCTGAAAATGCAGAATGCAAGGGAGGCTTCAGAAAGTTGGAGAGAGAATGAGGGGAAAAAAATGCAATAATGACAGAATTTGTAGAATATAAAACTAGTAGTTTGAGTTTGGTCTTCATGACGCTGTTTATCCCGCAAAATTTTTTTCTTTCGTTTTAGCATTAAATTTGTCATCCACACTTCATAAAACTGCTTTCACACAGCCCACACATGATTGTACTTTTAGTTTCATCTGTGTACAACTTGACCCGATTCTGAACTTTTCACTGTTTAGGTTAAAAGGGCCTCATTATTTCCTTTTCATCTCACATATCTAAGATTTGTGATTAACTCTCCCAGTCGTAAACAAGCTGCTGTGCGTCTCTGATTACATGATTAGACGGTAGATATTCAAGCAAGGTTCTCATCTTTTGTTCAGCCCAGCAGGCACACGGTGAGCTGTCCTGATAATGGTGAGCGTGACAAGTTTCAGAATGAGATTTGTGCTGAACTGCTGCTGGGACTGAACACATATAGGAAGACTACAACACGAGCCAGAAGCTTTCTGTAAAGATCGACGTCCTGAAGTGAAAAAACTGAAGCACTGCTATGCCTGTGCACGTTTCCCAATTAATTGTAGCATCCAGGCTTGACCTTTGCCCAGGTTTCCCATGCTCTCTCTGTTTGCCTCCATCCTCACGACACGTTTTAACAGGCAGCAGATCCTTGACCTGAGTGAGTTGTGAAAGCCAGTAACTGATCATTTGTGACAACAGCCTGGAGGGAGGTCTGCGAGTCATGATGACCACCGTCCTCCTGACTCGTGTAGCATCTGTCTTCGCGCCTCACTGGTTTTAAAAAACAAGGCAATAAAATCACCACTTGGAGTTGTTTTGTTGCATCTTTAAATTTTCACAGGCCTCAGCAAACAGGCGTATTTTCTTTGGTGGTTTTGGACACTTCTCATGAGAATAAATCATGCTTGGTTTTCAGCAGGAACATTCTGACTCTATCAGATCCTCGGTTTATTTTTTGTAGGCTGCTTTGTGCTGCAGCTTTATTAAGCTTTGTTTTGAACATAGCGGTTACTTAAGAGACACAAGGAGGCGCCATAAACATCAGACAGGTACACACTTAGTGTGAAATCCCCCTTTACCCACAGATGTACTTAGCAGCTGTTCCTTTGGAAGTCACTGGAGGGAGGCTGCATGGAAAAAGGAGTGAAGCCAGCTGGGTGGAGAGCAATGGGAAGATTCTTTCCATTTCTGTCTGTCTTATGGAGACGTGCTGTTTTTTTAACTTTTTTTTTTTTTTTACTTTTCAGAGAACCATTTATCTTCAAGTGAGCAGCAGAGTTTATAATATTATTCAGCTCCAATAAGCAAAGGATGCAGTAATGGATTTAGAGATAAATTACTTCCTTTCTAGAATAAAACAAACTGTCGTAGTTGATCTTGTCAAATGCAAAATAAACTTTTTAGGACAAGAAAACTGGAGAAAAGAAAGTGTTTATCTAAAAATGTTTGTCTAGTAGAAGTCTTTTTTTCTCACAGTAAACAAAATAACTAGATGTCAGATGTTTAATAATGCCCAAATTCAACATGTGCTGCACATCTGGACAGCTGTGCTCCATCTTATCAACACAGTCCAACTTACATGGAGGATTTCTGAATGGTGTTTGTCTGTGTTTAGATTTACGGTTGTGTCATGGATTAAAAGTACATTGGAAAATAAAGTTTCTCCTTTATTAACAAGAACCCAAAACTGGTTCCTAATAGAGACAAAGAATGCAATAAAGAAACATCAATGTGAATACTACCAGCAGTTGTTTCTATGGAGCAGCTTTGGGGTAAAAACCATAATGTGTTTGCATTTCAGAGCGTTATTATTGGGACGCGACGCTGCGTATTCCCCAAGCTGACTTCCAGGAAGTTCTCCATGACGACGGGGCTGCGCTCGCTTGGCTCCTGGCCCTGCGGCGAGTTGGTATCGTGCACCTAAAGGGGGCGCCTGCAGAGCAAGGTCAAGTGGCCAGACTGGCTGAGAGGATTGGATATCTCAGGCTGACGTTTTACGGGTAACACTGTTTACAGGAAGCACATTCAGCACTATGACTAAGCATAAAGGTGGTGGAGAATTTTAAATTTAATCACCACCAATGTGTGCTAATATTACAAAAATGTAGAGCTTTTACTGTTTCATTCATCCAATTTTTTGAAAGGCTGGATCGCTTTTACAACAAATACCTTGGAATATTTTTAAAAATTACAGTTGGGTGCACAAGGATAAATTTATAGTAATACTTATGGGCTCTGCGTATTCATCCCTCCCTTGGTCTTTAGAAAGTGATCTAAGAAAACAACCAGTTTTAACAAACTTTACCAATTCTGATAGGAAGAGCGGTCAAATATCCAGGCAGAATTATGAAGGGAGAAAAGACATGTTTATTTTTACAGTTTAACCAGATATTTATTTTTACAGTTTAACCATAGAGTGATTTTGTTTGACCCTGAGTTGAGTTGATTAGAGAACCTGTTCATTGTTTGTTTTTTTTAAGGTGAAAATTATTCCACGTTAAAGAAAGTAGATGAAATGTGTCTTAATTATTTATTCTTATGATGAATGCAAGCAAACGTCTCTACATTCAAAAAGATGTCAACCTTTTTTAGCACAGATGTATTTAGACCGTATGCACGAGTCATTCATCTATTGCTTTGGTTCATATTGATTCCAAAGTTGAGCTTAGTGACTGTCTCCTAGCTTTTTTCAATCACAGCAGTTCATCACTTTGACTTGCTGCAGGGCTGATTGTTTGAGGACAGAGAAGAGGAAAACAAACTACAAGTATTCCATCTTTCCAGAGGAATATTCTGGTGCACTCAGCTGCAACTGAAGTTTGAATCATAAAGCTCTTCCACCAGCAGGAGATGAGCTCATTCTGCAGGAAGTGAAAAGTCGGCAGACGAAAACTAAGAGTTTGCCATGAGAGAAGTTGGTAATGACTTGAGCTTCGTCCAGAACGAGGCGTACAAACAGAACATTGAAGATAACTTTAGCTCATTAGCTCTCGACTCATGCTGCATCTCAATGAAGCATGAGAGTCAGGAATGCTCAGAGTCTACAGTCTGAGCATTCCTGTGAAGTTGCCCGGTTTCCCCTCAGGGATCCCTCCAAAGTTCATCTCATCTCATCCTTTTCTCCTCGCTGCCTAATTGTCGTTGCTGATCTTCTGTTGCCAAAGTGGAATAATTAAAGTGGGGTTTATTAATGAATGTTATCTTTGTCCTCAGGCATACATGGCAGGTCCAGGACAAATCCATGGCAAACAATGTGGCGTACACTTCAGGGAAGCTGAGCCTGCATACAGACTATCCAGCTTTACACTTTGCACCTGGGGTGAGTAAAATCTTTCTTAAATGCCGTTTAGAGGATTAAACAGGAACAGGATCAGCGATGAATCATGTCTTGGCATTTGGCCTCCATGACTTCAGAGCCTTAAAGGGAGCATTTGCTCGGCATGTGTGCCTCGGCCTGCTGTAGGTGCAGTTCCTGCACTGCATTAACCAGGCAAAGGAAGGAGGGGAGAGCGAGGTGGTGGACGGCTTCCACATGGCCGAGCAGCTGCAGCGAGAAGATCCGGAGGCCTTCCGGACGCTCACCTCGCTCCGTGTGGACTTCACCGACACCGGGACGGACTACTGCGACTTCATGCTGCAGTCCAAGAACCGGATCATCGAGTAAGTATCGATGAGACGTCAGGTGACTGTTTAACAATACACACACACACACACACATCTGATTTGGTGGTACATCCTGTAACTGTAAGACTGTGTGTGTACAGTTATTCCATTTGGAATGGGGACACTGCCATCTGCTGTTCAGAAATATTAAAAACTGAGATGTATTTTCTTTGTGACTCTAAACAAGATGCGTTCAGGGCCCTATGGATTTTGAACCACAACATAAGTCTTCGGATTATGGCTGAAAAATTTATGAAAATTTAGGATGTGTTGATCCATTTGTTTAAATCTACAGGTTCACAGTATATTTGCTCATTCAATCATGTGAACATTGACGTGATTATAAATTACTTTGACAGAAAACAAATCAGTCAAAATTTGCTCAGTTGCTCAGCTTCCATGATTATTGAAATAACTGTCAATTAATTTAGAAATGGATTAATTGTTAACTAAAGTATAAAGACTGAAAATAGTCACTTACTTAAAGAACATCTCCCTCTTTGTAAATATGTTCATTAGCTCTTAAACTGTTGATGTTTGGTCAAACAGAAAGTATAAAGTTTTTCACATGTTGATGTTAGAAGTATATTTTTTCACTGCAGATGTATCCTTTACACTAAAATAACATTGTTAGTGTATTTCAGGCAAAAAAAAGTTTCTTTTACTTATAAAAGGAATTTAGCTATATGTTTGATTTTTATTTTGCATTTTTGATATTGTACAAAATTCAATTTAATCTTCAGAATAATCAATAGATTATTAAAATATTTGGTAGCTGCAGCTCTACATTTTATAGGTATAAAACAGGATGTTTAAAACCATGACAGTTTAAGTTAAATAGTGTCCTGGAAGAAAATTGTTTCAGCTCTAAACATCGAAACTCATCAAAGTCTAAGTCTGTAATATCTCTAATCAGTGTTGACGACGAGGGAAAAGTCACAAAAATAAACTACAACAACGCCACCAGAGACTCTGTGTTGGACCTCCCCTTACATCAGGTCCAGCCCTTCTATAGAGCCCTGAAGGCCTATGTGGACATCATGAACAGACCGGAAAACGTGGTCACCTACACCATGAAGCCAGGTCAGTGGGTCACTTTGAAAATGAAAAGTTTACGTATACTTTATTTACCTGACCAACACAAAATAGATCATTGAAAGATTCAGTTTCAGAATCAGACTTTATTGATCCCAATGGAGAATTTATTTGTAGCCTACCGGGCCATAGACTTATCTCAAACATTAATCTACTAACCAAATACATTAATTCTCTGAAAAAAACAAAGCTGTATAAATACAACACAAGACAAGTGCATACATACCAAAAGCTGTAGGCATCATCTATATTCAACAGCCTAATTGCAGAGAAAATAAAATACTTAGAGTAACGATTAGTTCTGGACTTGGGCATAATATAATACGGACCTGAAGGCAACAGTACCAATGTATGTGTTCATGCTGGCTGATCATTTTTCCAGCCACTTCTTTATTCTATAGAGTTATATAATAGTCTAATGATCTTGGAGCAAACATTCACAATACTGTTTAGACTATTCCTGTATATTGTCTAATAAAAGACTCCATAGTAAAGAGATCCTCTGTTGGTTCCTCTTGACAATCAGAACTTTAACTGATTATCAAACACGGTGCTGAGATACTTTGTAGACAATATTTACCTTCTCACTGTGAATTCTGCTCACTTCTAGAAGCTCAGACTTTTAAAATGAAAACGCTCAATTGCTTTAGACAAATTATGATCCAGGTATTATCTGAAGGCAGTTGTTTTCCACTGGATCTTAGGGGACAGCAGAGGGACGCCACACTTTTCAGATAGCTAAGAAATATATGCACCTCCGTTCATTGTTCCACCTTTATTTATCAAGAAATCTTAGGAAAATAAATTGAAGTTTGTGTTGTAATCAACATTCTGTAGAGATTTACAAAAAAAGCAAGGATAGTGTGTTTTCAGAGAGAAGGACGTTGCTCTGCAGGCTGCTTCAGCGTGTCGTAAACATAGTGAACAGCATCTTTGTCATCGTTAAGGTCAGGGTGACATTAAAACGTCACTGCCATCTCTGTCACAGCTGGCCAAATCAAGTTACCAATGTCTAGCAAAAGCCATGACATGCATCTGTGCTGCATCTAGCAGCTGAGATTCAGGACATTAATGTGTAGCAGGATGGATCTGTTGGCTCCCACAGCATTATTTCAAGCAGTAAACGTCCAACCCATTGGTAACCTCTGTGTTCTCTGTATGCACTGAAGGACTTTCCTCCAATAAAAAAATAATAAAAAAAAATATCTTCAGCCAGATTCTCATTATTAGATGGATAAAACCGGATTTGTTTCTGCCGTGTCCTGAACTATAAATGATGCCTGACCTTAAGCTTCTTGACGTTTAGCCTTTCTGGTTTGTGTTATACATTAACTGCACAATACCATCTCAGATCAACAGCAAACACTCTTATGTCTGATCCTGCGTGTTTTATTCCAGGTGACATTGTGACCTTTGACAACTGGCGTCTGCTGCACGGCAGGAAGAGCTACATCAGCAGGCCAGACAGGTTGCGACACTTGGAGGGTGCCTACTTGGACTGGGACGAGGTGATGTCTCGTCTCCGGATTGTCCGCAGAAATGTCCATGGGGACGCGTGAGCGTCGGACAAAAGGTCACATTTACATAGAAAGACTTAAAGCCTCTTCTAGGATCTGAAACTTCTATTAAAACTACACATTGGTCTTAAAAAATGCTGACAGAATTAAGATGTTAAAATATTAGATAGCAAGCTAGAAGCAAAGTCTATTTAATATTCAGAGATTGAAGTCTGAAACTTGTGCAACGCAACAATGCAATGATGAATACACCTTGTTTGTAGATTTAAAAGGTGTCTTTGGAGTTTTTCTCTTTATTTTTTAATTAAACCCAACTATGTGGTATTTCACATAAAATATGCTCTAATTTATTGTTATTTTTAAATGTTATCATTCCCTGTTCTGATTAAAATATCTGGCCCAAATATTTTTTTATTATAAATATTTTTTGTGTATTTTGTCTGATAAATATCCGTAAGAAAAGTTTGCCACAAAAGAAAAGATTATATTTAGTGCCGTGTCTTTTTACATCTTTGAACAAAAATAACCAAGTAAGTACAAAAACCAGATGTTTAATGATTTAATTTTTTCCAAGGGAAAAAAAAACTACCTGAACCTACCAGGCCATATGTAAAACTTTAATTGTTCTATTCTCAGCCTTCAGTTGATGAATTAAGAAATCACTTAAATCCAATTTGACTGACAACATAAAGTACATGTTAAAATCAAAAAGCACAGCAGCATATGTTTTGACAGGATTTGCAGGCGGTCCCTGTTATTTTTAAAGAAATCATGATTCCTTGCATCACAAAGATATTTTGGCAAATGTCCTAAGATTTGAAGTTAATTGCAACAAAGTCCATTCTTCTGTCTTTGTAAAAAAGCTGTCATGTTTCTCATGCATCCGTGACTATATTCACACAGGTACATTTTTTAAAATGGAAAAATGAATATGCCACATTTTTCTTGTAAGAGCTCATTTGAAAGAAATTGGTTTTGGTTTATTTATGGGCAGCTCTGGTCTCAAAGTGGTGCCATTTGTACTTTTAATGGTTTAGTATGAAGTTAAACAGCCATGTTTCAAACCATTTTCTGCAATACATCTTACAAAAAACAACACAAATTTAAGTGTTTTGTTGAAAAAAAAAAAAATCCAACAGCTTCATTTAGGACAACTTTATTATATTGCCAAAGCTGTACATAATCTATAAATACCTTTTTTTTAACCTCCAAATACTGGAATACTTACACTTGGCATCTCCTTACTGTTTCCCTCTTTCTCAGCCAGTGAGAACAATAACAGAGATGAATTGTAATATTCCAGATTAAAAAAAAACCAAAAAACTTTGTAGCCAAAGCAGAATTCGCAGATCAGTTGTAGAGATGAAACATCTTCTCAATGACATCCTAAAATTTCCACCTTGCACACTTAAGTTACTAAAAATACAAGCATGTCAGGATCAAAATAAAACCTCTTTCAGTGATATTACTGTAGCAATATATTGCTGATCAGGAAACTGTTCGCCACGTGACCACACACACACTCACTCATATACACACACACACACATAATGTGGAATGGGCCTGATTTTCACCGTCATGGAACACAAAGAGAACTTAAAGTCAAAATCTCCTCACAGAGTCGGTCATGATTATACATGATGGCTTGAACACGTCTGAAAGGTCGATCATATGACAGAAATCTGATTACAAAAGTCATTTTGAGACAAAATTAGGATTTCTGTCATTGTTCTGTCTTTACATTTGTAGTTTTGTATTCTGGATTTGACTTTGATTTCCATGATCCAAAAACCCCTCAGGTTTTCTGTCAGCTGCTCATTATAATTTAACATTTACATTCAGCAACTCACTTCCTGGTGAAAAAAATGTACAGTAAATTTACCATTTCATGTTTAGCAGAAAATTGTATCATTTGTACTTTTTAAATTGGGAGGTTTTCAAACTAATTAATATAAAGTAAAGCCTGGACGGCTGAGTCAATTCAACCATTCATAAGTTCATACATCCGTTTTATACCAAGTTTTCTGCTGCCAAGAACATCAAAAGTAAGAAATCCCACCATTTTCAGTCCATGAACACATTTTGGTTGAGAGAAGTCTAAGCAAAATTAAGTTGGGGACATGCTTGGTATAAATTGTGAAAATCTTGTAGTTCCTGTTGGATTCAAAACTATTTCTACCAAGGAATGTGATGCATCTTTTCTTCTGTTTTAGTCCTAGTACAAGCATAATTGAGATGATGTTAAAGCAGGTAAAATGTGCAAACTGAAGCAAAAAACAACTAAAAATGGAAGTAAAAACTGCTTATTAAACTTAAAAAAAACTTTATGCCCAATTTATTAAACTGCTGCTGCACTTCTCAAATGCTGCTTTTCATAAGTGAATCCATAAATCTGTCCATCAAATCAAAACTTAAGAAGCTAGTTTTTGCTCTGGAAAATGTTAACCTTCAAATAATGCAGATAGAGCTTTCTTAAGCTTTCTTCTTCAGTCAGCCTATATGTTACATACAGACCCATTTTTCTGCTTGCAGAGGATGTTCTGTCTACCAGTTGAAGTTGGAAGTGAATCTAACTTTAATGATGAACCACCATGAAATGTTCAGTTTTCTGTCTTGTGATTGACCGATAATTAACCATGGAGGACACTTTGACCAGTCATATCACACTGTATATTCAGTAAACACACAATAGAAAAAACAAACAAAAAACATCTTACATTCTTCACCAAGAGAACCCGACTCTGGCAATGGCTAACTACTTCTTAAGTATTGCACATCAAGCAAATCAACATTTTGTAACTTTTTTCCAGAGAAATGTACAGTCTAAATGCATATATTAAATAAATACTATATATAGAAATATATATATAATATTTATTTTCATCCTTATAGTAACATGCAGTTAATACACCAGAGGAGCACAGACGAGAAGTTTTACAGCAGAACTAGAACAGTTATTCAGCCTGGTGGGCAAGAGTACACATCTGAGAACACCGAAAGTATTTTAGGACCAAACACCATTAAGAAGAGTTTACATGCGGTGCTCTAGTCCAGGATGCAGCTGCTTTGTCACTGCACTCTAACGGGGTCTCCCGGATGCTTCACCAGTTTCAACTTGGACAAACTGGAACTTTACAGTAATCACACGTCAGAGAATAACACAGAGCTGAATGGAGGCGGGCAGGAGGTGGTGAGCTGCGCTGCTGCACAGGACCTGCATGCAGCCTGTGGCTCAGACCTGGCGTCGCCGAGGCCTTCACACAGAGCTGACGTGCTGCTTCTCCGACTTCAAGGAGCAAGCAAATGTGGAACTAGTTGGGTTCGGAACATCAGGACAACAACGGAGAATGTTTGGAGTTATTTACACGACATCAAGGACCAAACATGTCTACACAACTGGATCTAAAAAGGATCACAGGCTTATATTTACACAGGAGGAGGGAGGGGGAGCAGGGATTGTGTGCTTAGATTTAAATTTGGGGATTGTCTGGTTAAAGCGAGATGAAGTTCAAGTAGAGAGGCACACCGAGGATGAGGAACAAGGTTAAGAGCGGGGAGGGGAGCAGGAGGTGTTGACTAGCTGGGAAGGGGTCTTGGTGAGAGCAGCTTGGGTTTTCCTTCCGCTTCCTTCCCCTTCACAGCCGCCACGTAGGAGAAGAGGCAGAGGACAGAGTAACAGATCTGATGTGCCTGCAGAGAGGGAACAGAGGCGAATTATACAGGAAACAGAACCAGTAATAAGAACAAGTTAAACCCATTAAAATAAACAGACATCAAACACTAAAACTGTAAATGCACCATTTAAAGTCCTTAAAGGAACAGTATTATGTATTTGCAGGTACTTAGTGCCATTTTACAGCACAGCAAGTAACTATATTAACTGTAGTTGTTATAAAAATACTAAATATATCAGATATGATTTAAAATAATTTTTACTTAGTAGTTTATCTCCTTGACATTGGCCCTCTGTCTCTAAAACTCCTGCTTTTTCTGAAACGCCATCAGGAAGTCATCTCCATTAACCCTTTAACGTTTTTACCAGTGCTGCATTGAGAAGTAGCTTGTATCGAGGTCAGCTGGTACACAGTTCCATCAGGTATTTGCTAATTGCTGCTGACTAGTCTGAAGGAGCTGAGTGGGAGAGTTGTAGGGTGGGAGTGTTCTGTGAGGCCAAAGCTTGTAAGCTTGGAGACTGCAGCTCTGAGGAGGAGCTGCACCTCGAAGGCAGTGCTAGGTCCACCCAGGCGTTTTGCACAGATGAACTGTTGCCACGGGAGAATAAATGATTTCTCAACATGCATGAAAGAATCAAAGTAACATCTAGGTAGGTTCCTAATTTGGAACTAGCACTATACCATGATGTAAAGGTTAAAAAAAAGTCAACTGTACATAATACTGCACCATTAAGAGGCTCTGCAGATGCATGATACAGAATAATACAGCAACTATAAGGAATAGATCTGCTTTTTTTTTTATTAAAGGAGAAACTCCATAGGTCAAATATAATGTCATGCATCATGCAGAGCTATCTTAGCTGCTCATATTCAAAAGTATTTGAACCTTGAACATTGCTTTACTGCAGGTTTGTGCAAAATTTAATACGGCATGCAGTAAAAGCTTTTATGATCCTGTGGGGAAAGAGTTACTGATGTTGCTCAAACTGGAAAAAGTTACAAGGCCATCTTGGAGTTTAAATCCAGGATCAGGCAGGTCATGTAGGAACGCAGGAAATACAAGACCACGAGTAAACTTCCCAAGAGTGGTCTAAAAGCAGAGATTACGCAAAGTGCTCTGCACTCATTAGGGAACAGAAGCAGACTTACAGGCAATTAAAAGCCTCAACCCCTTCAGCTGTGCACTTTCATCAACTACTAAAGATCTCGGGATGCAAAAATTAATTAATTTGTTAATTACTTTAAAAAAAACACATCAAATTTCAGCTAAAATGGGAGTTGAGCACCAAGAGCTACATCACAGAGTAGATCTAAATCCAATTGAATTTGTGTTGCAGGACATAAATATTGATGTTTAGACAAGTTTACAAACTTTGATTTTGATTTTTAATTGTGATAAATGTAAAAAGAAAAAAGAAAAAAAACTTTCCACCCCAGTTTACTGTAATTAGAAAATTTTCTCAATATGTTTTATAGTTTCATAAAACCTTAAATGATATTGAATTGTGTTGTTGCGGCATGTTTAAAATGTGCAAACACTTAAAGGGTACCAATATTTTTGCAAGGTACTGTATTAATATTATATATTTCATCAGTTTCTTTAGATGTTTCTTCATCTAAGTTTAATAATTTCACCAACTATTTCTGGGGACTTTTGTTTGAAAACTTGGTAATATCTCAGGCTTTTACTCATATATATATACACAGTATATATATATATATATATATATATATATATATATATATATTGTTTTACACTTGTGCATATGTAATAATTGGTTTTATTTTGTAACCAGGTTACTGTGTATTGCAGACTTCTGGCCAGGTCCCTCTTGAAAATGAGATCCAGATCTCAACGAGGTTTAC
>CAEFZX010006995.1:0-15151 GCA_903066825.1 Alfaro cultratus
CTACAAATTACATAATACTGCCACTTTAGGTTACTGAAATAAAATAAACTTTCAATAAAATTCCAAGTTATTACATTGACTGTATAGAGATGGGTGGAATAATTGTTTTAATGAAATTAGTGATTCTGTTTGACTAAATTAGAATTACAAGAATCTAATTTATTTGCTGTGAAATACATAAGAACAGAAAATATAACTTGAGTTATATGAATCTGCCCTGTTCTCCTGACTGCAGCCACAGCCGACATGATGTCAGAAAACAAAGAAACTCAAAATATTTAGTTTGGATTTTCTGAATGCTTCTGCACATAAAACAGGTTTGATTGTCTAGTTTTAAAGCTTTTACTTAAACAACATTGAGTTTTTATACGGAGGACAGACAGCTGCTCTTGAATAAATGGGACATTTAGCAGCTTTTAGTGAAATCCTGCAATTATGACATGAATTTTGACCTGCATTTTGACTTTGATGGACACAACTGTAATTTGTGAGGACAAATTGTCAGTTTTGAGCTTGACTTTGACAAGACAATAGCGCAGTATTTTTATTTGAGCTGTCGAAGCGATGAGGCAGCGCACTGACGTCTTAATAGTTTGGAATTTATTTTAAATAATTTGCTTTTTTTCTTCTTTTCCATGCTTTAAAGTACATAGAGCAGTTTATTATAATCTAGAACAGCTTGTAGCAGTTCTTTACAACAGAAATATGTCTTATTACTAAATTTCTGTAGCTTTTTTAAAATTATCCTACTCAGTCGCAAGATGTGGGTTTATTTATTTATTTATTGCAAATGTGGAGCCAGTGTTTTTTGTTGTTGTATTTTACTTTCTGAGCTCTATCTTACAAAACATTTTAAGACTTTCTCTAAATGTTTTCCACCTAAAGGTCAGAAGTTTGAGGAAAACCAAACTTTAATCCTATTAGTTTCAGTATTGGTATCAGAATCAGTATTGATATTGGCGATACTGGTCCGATATTTACTTGATAGTACAAAAATTGAAGCATTGGACATTTCTAATTCATGGATGTGTTGTGTGTATATATATAAAAGATCATATAGAATAGAAAAAGGTTTGTTTTTAGTTGTTTTGCTTCAATTCAGTTTAGATATACAGGCTTTGAGCACAGATCTACTCAATAAATTAGAATATTTAAATAAAAATCTATTTATTTCAGGAACTTTATCACTACGTGAAACACATTATGTAGATAAATAACACAGATTATGTTTGAAAGACTTTATTTCTGTTAATTGTGATGATTTTTTGCTCCCAGCTAATGAAAACGTGACATTTGTAATTAAAACTTTAATATGAGACAAACAAAAAAAACAATGAGAAAAGTTTAAAACCAGAGATGTGGCCTATTATTTTCAAAAGGCACTTTTAATTTGACAAACAAGACTCATATTCTAATTTATTGAACATGACTGTAGATGCTGAATAACAAATGAATTATGTAAACACATTTTTGCAAAGTGTAGACTGGATAGTTGTAACTAGTTTTACTTTTGTGTTTGAATATTATTCCTATTTTCCCTTTCTTATTACTAAACACACACACACACACACACACACACACATATATATATAATGAAGATATTGTCTTCATCAATCTGAGTATGCTATTTTTGATAACCACACAGTATTGTTTTTCATATAATGTAATCTGTATTTTTTGTTTTCTCATATTTACCTCAGTTTGAATCTTCTTCCATTTATCTTTAATCTGATGCTGGTACACCTGAGTTTCTCCACTGTAGGAGAGAAAACATATATTTATTCAATTTTTTTCTCTATTTTGTCACAAGAAGTAAAAGGAGAACAAAAACATTTATGAGTTTGCAGTGCATCTATAAAAACAAGCTTATGGTTAAAAAAGTCTCCAGAATTCCCAGCACAAAGGTGATAAAGGATAACCTCTCTCCGTTTGTCTCTTACATCCTGCCATGGCTTCTATATTGACTGATATATTTTTTTTTCTTTTTTCCTCGGAGCCCTCAGGGTTGAGCGATGGCACCTGCTGCGTCTCTCATCGACCTGACAGCATTTCAAGGTTTCTCCACAAATCCTCCAATGTTCGCTCCAGCGGTCTCCAAAGCGTCCATCCTGATGGCCAGAGCCCTGCCGCTTGACGTATAGTCGCAATGTTGTCTTCAGCGGGAGACGGGGATGGATGTGACTGAATCGATGTGGATTACAAGCCCAGTGGATAACGATGTCCAGTCTGAACGGGAAAAAAAACAAAACAAACGTGACATCTGGAGTACAGCAGAGGCGTTAGCTGCATTTCCACTCTGCGTCGTCTTAAGTCCGAGGCTGATGATGAATTCCCACCAAACAGGATTGGCTTACTAAAGGTTTTGTTGCTCCAGGAGAAATCAGTTTCATCAAATTCTGCTGTTGGTCACTACAGAACAAGCATGTTGGACTAAAATGTAAAATATTAAACGGTAAATGACTTTGTACTTATACGGCACTTTATCAAGTCCAGAGGACTCCAAAGCTCTGAACTCCATAGCCTCACACACACATTCACACACATCACTTACTGCTACTTGTTTTATTGTAGGAACCCAGAATGGAAACGTTTTAAGGTCCACACTGACATGCATGGTGTTTGTTCAGTAATGGAGGTGATGTGTCATAAGACAGGGGTGGACTTAAAGTTTTATCAAAATATTTACATTAACACTTTTGTGTTGTTGCAAGAATATAGTCACAGCAATTTTATCAAAAATGTTGTTTTTTTTTTCAATTTGGTGTGTTTCCGTTAGGCACATATTTTAGCTTAATGTAAATGATATATGATAAATGAAAACACAGCTACTGCTGCAGTAATCAATGCAACTAAAGATAAACACAAAGATGAGTTTTTCTACACCTCACTGAGACATTAGTCCTCTAATCCTGGAAATGTTCTTCAGGTGATAGAAGGCCGACTTTGTAACTGTCTTTACGTGTCTCTGAAAGTTCAGGTCAGAGTTCATCACTACACCAAGGTTTCCAGCTGTAATCACTGAATATGTGTGTTGACTCTATGTCTTTAGATCCAATCTGACTTTGTTCAGCAACAATGAGAAGTTCCCTACTGACACAAAGCAGTCCCTGTTCTTTAGGCAAGACTCAAACCCAACGTCCCACCCAGTTCTCCTGCCACTCCAGTAACATATCATGGTCAATGGTGCTGAATGCTGCACTGTGGTTCTTCCTTATGTGGTAAAATGTGGATCTGGTCACATAAACTTTACTGTAAAGGAGTAAAGTTATGTGCTTCATAACTTTACTCCTTTGCAGGGAAACTCAAGAAATGTACTTAAGAAGACCGAATGTTTCCAAGCTCCCAGTAGCAGCTATGTTTTCCCTGTGTGTTACTGCAGAGTTAGTCTGTTTTATTTATTGCAATATTTTTCACACATTTGCTGCGTTCTGCTTCATGACTGAGACGAAGCCGTCTGCAATGCAGAATTTGTGAAAATGAAGCTGGATATGTGTAATATCTGTAGAACTGTATTATTCTCACTCCATATTTAGAGGTGTGTACCTCTTTAAATGGCAAATATGGGTTCAAAAAAAGTCTTGACTTCAAAACTACTTGAAACCATCTGTCATCTTCCAGAACTCGCTTTGTGGGAAGATAGATTCAGAATGTGAAGTTGGATCTGATTGTATATAGACAGGTAGAGGCCATCGCTAGATGTTACATGAAACCCTTTTGCTTGTTCTTTGTTGCTGCTGTCAGAAACGTCAGAGAACTGGTTGTGTGCTGCGTTGTGGACGTTAAGTTTCCTTTGTTTTGCATTAAGCTTTTACTCCTCCTACGTTTTGCTGCCCAGTGGACTTTGAAAGGCGCTGCAAGTAAAAAAATAAATAAAAAAAAAATCCCCCAGTAAGCTCGTTATCTGAATGCAGCTACATGCAAGGTCTGAGATCATGCAGTTTTTATAGAGCCGCATCCTTTGATTTTTCAGAAATCAAAGCTTTGCAGACATCAGAGGAGGGAAGGATACGGAGAAAGACAAAGACAAAAGAAAGAATAAAAAGTGATAGTACAGAGAGGGAGCAAGAAAGTCAGGCAGATATTAAATAATTCTCTTTTAGTTTTTGCTGCGGTAAAATCATTTGATCAGTAGAACATGTCCCCTTTTCTTTTCTTTTCTTTCCTGTGGGAACACTTCTTCTCACTACAAATATGCTCCAATACTACTTAAAGGCTGTGAATGAGAGAGCAAAAGGACCGAGCACAAAAATAAAACAATATTTGCTTTCTACATGTTCAACGGAGCCCGGGAAATGTTTGTCCGTTTAGTCGGTTCTTTGGATCCACCTGGCTGAGATTAGAGCGGCTCCTCCTGAACCAATTTAAGTGCTGTGCATTAGATAAAGCTCCGTTTCATGCATCAGATAAAAATCCTGTAGTAATTAAAGTGTCTGAATGTTTGTCTTGTAATAGCCCTCCTTTTATAATGTCGTTATCTCGGTTCACTTTCCATTAAAGAAAAAAAATCCAAACAGAAACACATAGCAGTGTTTCTCTGCTCCCTGGACGACGTCGTTTTGACTCTTCAGCAGGTTGTCGGTTCAGACGTGTGGAGATATGGACACTCAGAAATGTGATTATTTGCCCATTTAGTTATTTCCAGTGAGTTCATGATATGTAACAGGGCTAAAATGATCTCTTGTCTCTCAGAAGATATCTGAAAATATCATATTTATGACCCACAAGACATTTAGTGAATCATTGGTTACAGATTTAAAGCCCTTCTCTTAATTTTCTGACTCTTTATCATGGAGATAAGCTCCAAGTCTTTGAGTTTGGATGGTTCCATTGTTGTCACCCTAAGCCATAGCTTCCTACAAAGGCGTTCAGTCAGATGTAAGTCTGGACTTTGACTGGGCCACTCCAGTAAAAGGTTACTTTAAACCTAGATCCACCTGCGGTAGTTATATTTTAGACTACATGTCAAAGTATTCCTTTGTGTAAAGTATCTTCTTATACCAGCTTAGTGTTAGAAATATGATGGCATGACAGGGACATGATAGACAGAAACAAAAGAATAGTAAATTTCTGCCAATAAACTCAACAATTTTTGCATTATTCTCAAAACTTTTATAGAAAAAAAACATGGAAATGTCTGAGCTTGAAATGTCCAAAATCTTCCAGAAAAAAAATCTGGCATTTTGAGATTATTCTAGAAAAAACATGGACATTTCTGAGATTCAAAAGTCAAAAATGTTCAACTTTTAGCACTCTGAAATGTTTTTTCTTGAAAATTTCTGAGATTGATCTCAAAATTTCATTTTTTTTCCTACCAATTTTCAACTTTTCAAGCTCAGAAATATCCTTGAGTTTTCTCAAAAATGTTTGACTTTTCTGGTGGAAAAGTACCCCTCCCTTTCTGTCTAATACTCCATCGTGCAGAAGGGACCAGTGTAATCAGTTACAACAATTATGTTTGAAAGTTTTAGAACTTAATCTTGACTAAAATGCAAATATGGAGCTTTTTTTTTTTTATGCAACTGTGGGTACAAAGCATTCGTGGAGGTTAGGAACCAAAGCTGTCTGGGAAAAACTCCACAAAAAATCCACAAACACTTGAGACGTCCTCTAAAATGCTGGTATCCACCTGTGTAGATAGTTCAATCACCAGATATACTGTAGTATGCACATATGCAAACCGTCTCGTCACTACCACATAAACTAACATCTTCCTTGTCTCTGCTCTTTGATCTACAGCCAATCAGCACCAAGGAAAGCGGATGAGACCCCTGGATTGGTTGCTTTGTAAACTCCAGCCAGGATTTCAGCTTCCCAAACTGCATGTTTTCAATCTATTGCTAAGTTAATACTTTTTATGTTCATTTTCAATCATTCATTGAATATTTTAGTTACATGCTATAAAAGAATTAGATAGATAGATAGATAGATAGATAGATAGATAGATAGATAGATAGAAACTTTATTAATCCCTTTGTATAAATAAATAAATAAATAAATAAATTTTACAGAAAGGAATTAATTTATTTACCCATTATCCATCCATAAACTAAACCAAATTTGAGTCTAGCCCTGGCCTTACTGTTAAAATCATAACCACTTAGCCTCAATTATTAAATTTACAGTCCACCATTTTGTTTCCAAACAAAGAGAGAAAAAGACGCAGCCTATGTGTCACTGGCTTGTAAAAGAATAAAAAATAAAACACATTTAGTTGTGTTGAGCATCAGTAGCTTGACAAAGTAAACAGCAAACATTGCTTTGGCCATTTCCTGGTGAACAAACCTTCAGGAGTCTCGACTCACTCGCTGTTCCCTTCATCTCCTGACCCTCTGAAGAGAGGATCTAACATCTTATCTGTCCTGATGCTCAGCTGCAGCTCTACTGGGTGTGTTTGTGGTGTTTGGGGGGTGGGGGGGTTTCTGCCCACCTCTCCCCCTGTTCCTTTGAGAACGCACTGGGACCAGCCTGTCTGCTGTTCTCCTTCTGTCCAGCTGTACAAGCCTGGAGGACATTCCTTCGGTCGCTCTGTGACTCCAGCTGGGACTGAACTTGAGAGGCACAGTGTCTTTGGACCCAGTTAGCTCGGAGGGGAATTCTTCAGGGACAAGAAGAAGTGACTGGGCTTCTTCTTCAGAGGGAAACATAAAGGCGAACACACATGGAGTAAGGAAAGTTCCCGGCTCCTCTCCCCGGTGAGCCAGCAGGGTTTGCACCAGAAACGAAAAACATTCTTCAAACTGAATGCAGACAAACCGAGGGTTGCATTAACACTTTATATGTGGCAAAGCAAAGGCTGGTTCTATAATGTAAATCTTGGGGATCTGATGTGTAGTTCACCAGCATGTCCATAGAGGGCAGGAGCGCACATGGTAGGTTGGATTACCAACTGAACAGAGACACTTCAGGCAGTTTCCAGAGAGTCCAACAGTGAAGGTCACTAGACTGAGAACCTGGTATGTAGTTAGTGACACTGAGAAGTTGCTGTTTGAGTTTGTCTCCCTGGTAACCATGCTATGATCATGCACCATGTCAAAAGATGGAGCTGTCATAGTGCTGGGTCAACCTAACTAATATCCTCTCTTAATGTGACTGACTTGAAGCTTAAGAGTGTGTGCTTAGTGAGCTTCCATACACACTGTCATGCTAATTTTGAGTGAACTTTTAAAATGTTGCAAAAAACAAAATGTGCATTAGGTTTTTATCTACTCATTTGGAGCAAGTCAAGCAGGCTAATGCAAAGCGTGATTTCATCAGATGCTCTTGGAGGAGTTTTGGGAGTCTCCTTGGAAGGTTAGAAAAGCAGCATTGTGGGTAATGGCTTTGATGACAGTTTGCTCAAACCTAAAGTGGAGCATATTGATTGCTTACGTTTCTCATGACAGATTCCTTCAATTCCCATATTCTGATTGGATGCTAGCAAGTTTGACGAGCTAGTTGGGGGCTTGGCCCCATTTCTTCTCCACCAGACACCAGACAGCTGTTAGAGCAACACAGAGAGTCATTGTGACTGGTTGCACCAACCTTTGACCTTATTAGTTCGATGTCTTAAAGATGCTAACACTGTTTCACGCCAAATAGCTTACTGTGCCTCACAAGTGTTTGGTTGTAAGATTGCACCTTTCCATGGACGAGTCTGAAGGATGAGTTTGCCTCAAGGAATGAAGTAATCCTGGTTATGAAGGAGCCTTTAGCAAAGGGTTTGTATCTTTTCCAGGCAGAGAAGATGAATGACTTTTTGTCTTACATTCCTTTCAATCACTGCACAACGTTTTGATTTTGTGTGACATGTAAATTACACCAAGAATGTGCTCGATCGTAAATTTCTCATGTTTTAATAAGACGGGACGCAAATACCTTTCACATATGGCAAGGTTGGTTTTGATGGTCATCATTTGAAAACAGAAGAAATCTGTAAGGAATTTTTTTTATTTTTTATTTTTACAGTACTATTAAACATTCAGCAACACACAATATTGTTTCTTTATTTGTAGTGAAGCAGACATAGAAGCCTGGATTACAAAAGCAGGTCACCGCCGGAGAAAGTCCAGAAGACAGTGGCTGTCATTCAGTGGCAGAGAGCGAGAAAGCTGAAGAGGAGGTGAGCACTGGGCCTTGGAAAGCTGCTGTCCTCGAAGACCAAGAGGCAGGCGCAGAAAATGGAGGGAGAGGAAGAACAAGAGAGGGGAGAAAAAGGAAAGGCTCGCCTTAATCGAACCGCAGAAAAAGCTTTGTGAGTGGCTGCTGCCTGTCTCACAAAAAGAGAAGTCATCTTGAGTTGAAAAGGAGCTGCAGCTGAACGGACTTGAGGTCCACTTCAGCTTGACAAATTATTGAGGGAGCGCCGCGGAGCCAGTGAGAGAGGAGAGCGACAAACAGGAGAAAATATCAAAAAAGAGCTATGGGGAAAAAAACAAGTTCAGAAATTGGAAACTGCAACATAAATAACTACGAAGACAACAAGGTCCATTGAGGGCATCCGCCCTCGGCTTGTTACGGGAACAAGATTAAACGGTAAATTCCTAAACCTTATGGCGTAGCTGGGGTTTGCACTTTGAATATGAATGTTCCTGCTACAAGTCGGTGGCCTTTCAGATTTACAAAGGCCTTGAAAATACGACACGAATAGCCTAGCAGAGCTGTGATGTCGCTCAAAATGGCACATTCTCCTGTACTCACAGCGCAAACATGCACAAAAACGAGCATGGCCTCAAAGAAAAGTCAACATCAAGATAGTTTTGAGTTAAACTAAGAGAACTTTTTTAAAAGTTAATCAGTGTCCAGTGAAGTATAAAAACATCAGTGTGCATTGAAATTCCTCCTTTTGGTCTTCAAAACGGAGACATTCAATGACACAATGACAAGAACATCCAGTTCTGGACAGTTAGAGACACTTAGGAAGAGAACCTGAAAGGATAAAGCAACTATAACAGCTTTTACTGAAGACATGACGCTTTAAGTGAGAGACTAAAGGTGTCTGACCCAGTGGAAATTGCTTCGTCGCTCGGTAATGATGGGAAATGGTTGCAGCAGATTCTTTTCTTCCACCTCCCTTTTCTTTGCTTTCTCAGTTTTCTTGGCTGTGGATGAAATGTTGAGAGGGAGCATTCTGAGCCGCATAAAGATCCATTCACATTTAAATATTTCAAACCCCCTTTTTTTCATTTTTTTATCTTCCTGTTGATGGGAATGTCAGCATCACTTCCAAAGAGACTGTCGCTCTGTGGGTTTCTTCAAAGATGAATGCAGAAGTTTACTTCGGATTGGAAATAAATTCCTGGAGACTGTTCCTTTGTGTTGTCGGTTGGTCTTGACTACCAGAACTGTAGTTACCGCTGACCCTGTGTGTGTGTGTGTGTGTGTGTGTGTGTGTGTGTGTGTGTGTGTGTGTGTCGTCAACCTTTTCGGACAGAGTGAAAGCCAGAGCTGAGCCAAGGTCTTGTTAAATGACAGCCAGTAGCTGACCTCAGAGGGGGCCTCACTTCATCAAAACTGCTGTCACAAACAGGCTGTGTATGAGAAACAGGCTGGGGGTGAAAGGGGCATTTCCACTGCCTAGCTAAAGTATTCATCATCCTTGAATGGTCCCACGTTGTCACGTTACAACCACAGACATCAATGGATTTTATTTTGATTTTGTGTGGATCAGCTTTACTGGAAAAGTGAAGTGGAAAGGCAACGATGAAAATCATGAAAATATGGATTATTTGTTTAAAGCTACACACACCCTGAATCAAGACTACAAGCCATTTGGGATCTCTCTAACAGCTCTGCACAATTATAGACTTTGCTTCTGGCTTTTTCTTCTCTACCAACCAACTGATGCTCAGTCAGATTGGATACGGAGCATCGGGGAATATCATTTAATCCTAATTCCAGTTTAAACAATTGAGTTCATGAATCACTTAGCTACTAAATAAAGTATACCTCTGTGGAATTTAATCTCAGTTTATGTCCAGCTGTTCAGAGAAGATCCGTTCTTTGAGTTCTGTTTAAAAAACCCCCGTTGATGAACAGCCAGCGTCATGAAGACCGAGGAGCGGCCCAGACGGGTCAGGGAGGAAGACGTGGAGAAGCTTAAAGCAGAATCATCTTCTAAAACTGTGTCCCGAAGTTTGAACATCTCACAGAGCTCTGTTCAATCCATCATCGGACCAAGACACAGAGCAAGACTATTCAGAACAGCAGCCAGGTGGCTCTTGTTAAAAGAATTTGCTTTTCTATTTTTATTATAGAATTTTCCTTCTATTTCCGTCCATATAATATACACTGAAGTTTGTGGTTGTCAGTTGACGAAATGTGGGAAGCTTCAGGGTTTTGGAATAAAATCTCTTGCCCTGTCTCAGTTAAAATGTCTAAATTACCTATAGAAATTACAGGTTGGTATATTCTCCACCTCAATAAGGAAAAAAAAAAAACACAAAAAAAAAAACAGGCGTTGGATGGGTTATTGTAAATTAGCTGTAAGTTTGAATGTGCCTGTAATGCTGTGACTGTTGAGTGTTGGCTGGGCGAGCTTCCAGACACCTTCACCCTCCGCAGTGATAAAGAATGTTTTCTGACACTAAAAGCCCACAAACTCCCCTCAGTCGGGCTCCTGCTTTCTCCGCAATGCCCCTTAAATAGATGGACGGTCGGAGGAAAACACCGAGTTAGACCTTTGGCTGAATTTATATTCATCTACAATACTCAATAACCGGTGAATCAAGAACGAGCAAGTTGCTGCGGTCCAATCAGATTTTTAGGTCTAAAGGAAAAGCATTTGAGTCATAGAGGTTAAGTGTTAAAATAGATCCAGCAAAAATAGTTGTAGCCTCATATGTCAGAATTTTCATAGCACCATTCTCAGTAGCTGCGTTTCCATTCGCCTTAGAATTGGGCAAATTGAAATTCTGAAAATGAATTTGATTTAGTGGAAACACGCCAATTTCGATAAAAAGTTAGAGTTTGAGGTCATTTTTTTTCAACCGTATAGAAATAGATGTATTTCGCAAAATTGCAATGGAAACACTTTTTTCCCCTCAGACGAGCCACGACCAACAGTTGGATGTTACTGCTGGTGAAAATGAGGAAGAAGACAACAGGAAGTGGTGGGAGGATGATGGTTTGTTGTTGTTTATTTTGTACCATGTCCATCTGGCTCCATCAGAACTCTCACAGCTTCACACAGTTCCAAATGTCAAATTATGCAATTTTACGGTTAACGGGTTGGGTGAATGGTGTTTGGGTAGAGGATGTAGCAGCTGGTTTTTGAGAAGATAAGAATGAACCTTAATATGAACACCTCACTAGTGATCAAGACTTTGATTTAATAAGGTCATGAACTTTACAACACCAACCTGCTTCATTCTGACAGCCTAATGACCTTCCTCTGGTTGGCAGGTGGCAACTACTCACACTGGTTTTACATGTAGAGTTACAAGAGTAATCCTGTAGTAACTACACTGAAACGTCTTTCCTATTCAGACTTCACAGTGATCATACCCAGTCTCCTCTGGATGTTCCACATCACTATAAACAGGTGTTTTCCCAGTTGCCATGCCACCCCACCTGAACCAGAAAGCACCACATTTCCCTTTGAAATCAGGCTGTCAAAACTTTTACATTTATCACTTTTAACGAGCGGTAAGTAGAAACTTTTTGCTGGATGATGTTTCTGCCAAACAAGACGAAGCCTTTCATGTTCCTAGTTCTTGTGGAACAAAGAGAGGAAAAAGGGAAGTTAGAACGATCAGTGATGGTTCCATACACAAAGAAGATCACCACCCACACAAACCACTGAAACCCGCCATCAAAGGAAAGGAAGACATCACAGTGTTGACTGGTAATAAATGCCTTGTGTTTAACAGCTTTACTGCCCAATATAGACGTACAACTTCAATGGAAATCATATTCTATAAACACCTCAGCCTAATAACGCAAAGAAACTAAAGTCTGGTCAAATTCAATAGAAAGAAAATGAGTGAATTGATCTTTAAACCTGTTGAACATAATCATACCTAGGCAGTTATATTCCACGTCTTCTATTTGCATTGCTTCCTGACTTGCAGTGCCACTGTTTGGAGACATGTTCCTCAAGTATCCACGTCTCTTCTAATGCATCCTAATGTTTTGTATAGTGTTAGTATGTGTGTGCAGGGATGAACCGTGTACTGTGTCAATGTAGGTTTTATTAATTTGCAATCGTTTTTCATAAATAATGCCCTATACCACATGTGTAAAACTCAAGGCCCGTGGGCCAAATTCGGCCCGCCATAGCTTTTTACATGGCCCTCTAGACTCTAGAGAATACTTAGATTAAACACTAATTATGCTTAAATATTATGTTATCAATCAAATCAATGCAGTTTTATCTGCTTACTGCCAAATTATATCAATCAGTCCCTCCAGTTTATTGAGAATTATCGTGGAAATTCACACAAAATCAACAAATCAATACACTTTTTTGCGCTAATACAGAATTGGGAGATTATTGCAGATTTTTCTCAATAATTGTCGAAAACTTTCTGACTTGTATTAAACAGTTGCCTGTTTCAGCCTTAACTGATGTCAGATTATAGTCCATGATCTCAACAGCAAGTAAATAAATATGCGCAAATATTGCAACTATTTCCAAATTAGTACAATAAACATTTTGACTTTTGCAAAAAAAAATAAAATTAAATCACAAAAAGTATCATAAAATCCTGGAGAGACTGAAAGATGTTCGATAATCAATCAATTTTTAAGAATTGATTGATATTTTAACAGTTTGTGAACTGGTTTGATCAATATATTCTGGCACATCCAGCCCTTTAAGATGATCTGGATTTGGCCCAAAACGAAAATGAATAATGGGGCATTCTGGTAATGACTTCCCTGCCCTGTACGCAGCCATTACCAGAGTGCCCCAAAGCAATCAAGTCATTTTTAATTGAATTGATCAGAAAGTGGGTCGGTCTGCTGTCAATTGAATCCACTACAAGCTTTCAAAATGTAAAACTGGGTCAAACTTCATCAATGTAGACAGAACGTGTGCATGGCACAGCATGAGTTTAAGTAAGGTTGATGTCATCGCTGCTGTATTTCAGGGACAGCTGTGGACTGTATGTTTACATCTGGTATCCCACAGTTACATCATTCATGGCAAAATATGTTTTGCTATCCCTAAAAAGTTGATGGCAAGTTGGTTTACTTGAGGATCAAACTGCTCATGCTACGATATCAGAGGCATTAAGCCATATTGACCGAATGGTGGGTCAACTAGGGTTATGATTTTACATAGATAAATTATCTATTGTGACTAAAGAGTGAGGAAGTGTGCTTACCTTTCAGAAGGCTCTGTACCTGCAGAACTGAAGTGATTTCAGTTTTCTTCTGGATAAATCACGCTTCCTGCCTGCGTTGGTGACAAAGCACACATTACTGCCGATAAATCACGCCGGCGCCGCAGCGCTTGGCTTGAACGCGTCCAGGCACCCGGCTTCCCTGAGCAGCGCAGCGTCCGCACATCCACACCCAAGAATGCAAACACTGTGAGTTACAGCGACAGTAAGTGTCAGAACTTTTTAATGAATTCAATGGCCCTGACATGAACACAATGAAAGCCTCTCTGGCTGCAGAAGTCACTCTAGGATATTAATGATTATCTCCTTGATTAAGGCTGCAGATCAGTTTTTATTGAAGCTGTTATAAAGTCACTCATTACAGCGCTAAGTTATGACTCCATCAGTGAAATTGCTCTCATCATTAAAAGTTCATTTGGAAAAACCAATGCCTCGGCCTGTCCAGGCTGGAGTGCATATTGGAAATTGATTCTGATGTTTCTCGTCTTATCTTCAACGGACAGTGTTTGTGATGGACTGGTGACCTATTAGAGGATTGCCTCGTCTCTGCTTGGACAGAAGCCAGCATTAAGTAGGTTTATAAACGAGACGGATTGAAGGATGAGTCCACTTGTTCAGTATAAAGCTGTGGTGGCCCTCGGCCATGTCAGAGGCAACAGTTTGGACAACATGATGTTGGGTTGAATAGTAGGCAATTCGTAGGACATGCCATAGCTTGTTCCTGTGGCATTTATCAATAATATTTCTATTTTGCATTATAAAATGCATTATAATGTACGCATTTTGTTTGTACCTATCACATTTTTGCAGCTTATCTAGACTGAACATTAAAAGGAGCAACACCTGTATGAAACACCTGGATATTGTGGGTACTGGATGTAGTACCCACAATATTCAGCAACATCTACAAAATGCTTACATAAAAGGTTCCTCTGTGGAGGAAAATTCTTTCAATAAATGCAATTAAGACTGAAATAATGTTCTGAGCTGTAAAATTATTGTTAAAGGGACAGTAACTTGTATACAGTGAACCCTCGTTTTTCGCGGGGGTTACAAAAGAGACTGGATAGGTGAAATCTGCGAAGTAGAAACCTTTATTATTATTATTATTATTTTTTTACAATTAATATACAATGAAATACTCCATAACACATTGAAACCAAAGAACAAAACCTTTTTACAGGCGCAAGCATTTGTTTAACAATTAAAAGTATCGTATAAATGTTTTTTGTTTGTTTTTAACGAACTGAAGGCTTCAAATTGCGGAGATCAGCACCGCCCCTCCACGACCCGAGTCATTGGATTAGAACGAGAGAAAATGAAAAATGATTATGATAAAAAATACAAAGTACAGCAGGACAAATAGTGACTCAGGTTTATTTCACTGCTCTTCTGACTGAGCCGCTGCATCCTGACTTCGCTCTGTAGCGTTTTTTCTTCTAAAGCCGTGGAGCAGGTGTGTTTTATCGAGAGAAGAACATAGTTATCGGTTGTTGTTGTCGCTCTTTTTTCTTCTGGGCAAAAAAGATTCTTATAAACCGACATGCCACCATAGATTATGTCTGCAAACTTAAATTTGGCAAGCTGTTTTACGTATGTGTTAAACCGCAACGTTATTGACACACAGGTAGCGAAGAAGCAAAGAGACTGATTAGCCAATCAGAGTGCAGAACACAATGAATGATGCAAATCCGCAAAGCAGCAAGACGTGAAAGGTGAACCGCGATATAGCGAGGGATCACTGTATAAAAAATTATATATATACAGTACAGACCAAAAGTTTGGACACACCTGGTCATTCAAATGGTTTTCTTTATTTTCATGACTAT
>CAEFZX010006998.1:0-87414 GCA_903066825.1 Alfaro cultratus
TGTAGCTTCTGATTCAGGAAATGGCTAAAGGGCGATTATAACGGAGGCTCAGATGTATTTACTGAACATTTTCTGTGTAGATTTTTATTGAACCATACAATAGCTGAAAAACGGCTGTTCGTAACCAAGCAACCTAAATCAACTGTGGCAAAAGACAAAACTAGATCCTGTTAAGCGTTTTTCAAAATAAAAGACTTCCTCTCTCCAAAATAAATCATGCTTTGAATTTAATTATGTTTCACGTCACCTTTTTGTAATTACAATCAAGTTAAATTTGGTGAATAGTAATAATCATGTAAATTATGCTTAACATATAAATGTTAAGAAATCATTTGTTCTGCTTTAAAAACGAACCTCGACACTTCAAATCTGGACTAGATTATTCTACGCCAATAGCAGAATATTTCAAACCTAGTTTGTGATTTGTGAAATCTTTATTTAAAATTGTGAAGCTTCAGTAATGAGAGATTTAAAACTCTTTTTGCGCCTGGAATGCACTAGAAATGAACTCCTGATTCTCCTAAGTCCATAATTATGTCCTACACTGTAGGGTGCATGTTGGTGTTCCCGCTGAAGTGATCAGCCTGCAGTGTGTGGTGTGTTGAATATGCCCGACCTAGAATCGGACATATTCAACATTGTCTTGGCCCGATTATCGCAGCCAATGAGGTTTTCTCTGACTGAACGCAGCCTGTTGAATGCGACAGGTAGCCAATCAGAAAGCGCGGTGACATAAGAACGGAGGGGAATCCCGAACAGTTGACATGGCAACGGTGGACATCGGAGGTGATATGTGGAAATGTTTATTACTATATGTAAAGGTCATTCTGAAATGTTTATTATATGTGATTATGCTTATTCAGTTAAAAATGTTAACTACGAAAAATCATAACTCACCTCCAAATCATAGTGCAGCAAGTAAAGCGGCTGCTCCCGCCATCTTTTATCAAACGGCTTTTTTTTCTTTTTTTTTTGTTACGTCTTCTATCGCTTAAAATGAGACAAACTGTCACTGCTGCTTCTACATCGTCATCATGTTTGATTATTCTAAATTCACGTTTGGTATGTTGGGGGTTTTACTGGATTTTCTTCTGGAATCGGGATGTTGGTGAGTGGAATCGGTTCTGTGTGGTGTGTTGCTCCTGGACACACGAACCGACTCAACCTATTGGACTTTTATCAGTTCTGTGGTCATAGAGGCCTGGAAAATCATCCGACAATCCTTAAATCGTGTGAACCAGACCAAAACTCACAAGCTCTACTCCTCTCATCTCGTCTCTCCACTGCCCTAACGCTCTCTGACTCTGGTCGCCATGGTAACGTTTACATATCCCTTCAAAATAAGATACAGATGTGCCACAAAAACAAACATTTTACTTTCGTGAACATTTTAACTCACGATAACGACTAATGGAGCCCTGAGCTTGTTTCTCTGCTAGGAGACGGTTCATCTGGGAGTGATGAGAGACAATGACACCAGAAGTGTTGCTTATGCACAGGGTGTTTGGTCTCTACGTGGTGAAGCAGTTTGAAGCTTCATTCCCTCATTAACATCCAGTCACCATATCATGCAGAGCAGCTTGGAATGTAGGAATCACCTACCGGGATAAATCCATCCTCCTATCTCTTCTCTGGGCCTTTTCCCTTTGCAAATAAACTTTCCAAAGACATCTGATCAGTTTCTGACTCATTTTGCTGCTTGTGGCTCAATGTTGGCACGCAAGACGTAACCGAGAATCCGGTTAAAGGATTTTCAAAATAAAAGATCCTCCAGACTCAAATAATACATAAAACGGAAATATTTAATTATTTCTTGTTCAGCCTGGTACCAATTGGTCCATGGACGGTCTGCGGCCCGGGGATTGGGGACCACTGCTCTAAACCGTTTTGTTGTAATTCTGGCCTGGCTGGTAAACATTCATCTCAGTCTTAAAGCTTTTCCAGCTTTTTTCTGGTCTTCTTTAATGACACTGATCAACTTTCTTGTTCCTGCTGAGGAAGAGCCTCCCCACAGCCTTTGCTTCCACCACCATGTTTCCCCAGGGCAAGGTATGTGCTGGGTAATGGGTGGTGTTAGCGTTTAGGATGAAGTATTAGTGCTCAACCAGTTTTTGGGGGAGTAAAACAGTACTGGTTGTACTGGGCTTTAACTGCTGTGTACTTTAGTTTTGGTCTCACCAGATCCGCGCATCATCTTCCACATGTTTGATCTGTTCCCTACGTTTCTTATAGAAAACTGCAAACCAGACTTCAAGGTGGGACTCTTTTCTAGAGGCCGTATTTGTGGAATTCTGCTTTAATCTAAAGAGAAAAAAGGAGATTGGTGAAATGGAGAACAACCAAGGCAAACAAAATAAATCCAGTTTTGACAGATCTGGCTGTGGGTTCTTTTTTTTTTTTTTACATATTAAGGTAGAACGAACAGATAACGAGCCTCTGGTGGAAATCACAGATGACGGCTGTAGAAATACTTGCATCATGCAGCAGCACATGACTAAACCACAGCAGGCAAAAACAAAAGCAAAACCAAGAGATGGCACAAGATGAACTACAGAACACTCTTGTAAGACAAATATTTAATGTATATTGCGTTAGCCATGATTAAAGGAGGCCACATACTGAGCCCACCATTTTTTTTGTTTGTTTTGTACTAGAAAGAGCATGCCTAATTGATGACTATACCTGGAATGCAACACGGTGTTTCTTGAAAGGAAGAAAGTGAGGCGATGTTTGTCCTGTAGGTGACAGCAGCTGATGGCCAGTTGGGCTAATACGTTTGTGGTTGAAGGAGTTTCTGGGGCAAAAAAACTCCTTCAGCCTCGTCGGCCGTCGGGACCAGATCTCCGCTCAGCCTCCAAGAGCCCAAACTGCTCTTCATTATTGATGAACTGCGGCGTCGCAGCAGTCCATTCCCTTCATTGTTGAGACATCACCTGAGACATCAATGCCGACTCGCACGCACACACGCACCCGTGCGCACGTCGACACTCAGAGCATGCAGATGAAAGCCTCTTTCCTAAGCTGTTTTCTTATTGCTCCCTGACACTCCTGCTGGGCAGAGGGCACTTTGTAGACGGCCCTGAAGATGCAGACAGTGAGTGGAGGAGAGAACTGTGGGTGGCTCAGCATTCAGAAGTAATCATGGGATCCGGGGGGATGTGGCTTCTTGCTGCATTTCATTCGCAAAGCTCCCCCCGTGCTGCCATCAGGCCAACTCAGAGACTGACAGACACCTAAACTGAAAGGTAAGCAGGACAATAACTACAAAACAGTTACTGCATATCGACATGCAAGGTATGAAGCAAATACAAATCCATAAAATGTAAGGTAAGGTAATTTTATTTATATAGCACATTTTCAGCAACAAGGCAGTTCAAAGTGCTTTACATGAGAAGAAAATGCAAACAAAACAAAACCAAAAGAAAGACAAAAAGGTAAAAGTACATATTGGTTCCCTGTGTTTAATAAGAGTAAGTAATCCATAATTTATAAACTACTATTGGTTTCCAGTTGTTCTTTGTGTGTAGTGTCACAATAAGAGATTATATTGGGCAGGGAGAAAGGTAAGATTCAACAATCCTATTAAAAAAAAAAAAGTGGGAAAGTTCAATTTGGTTTGAATATTATGCAAGGCCCTGCAGTCGTGGTGTTTTGTGGTTAGTTGGAGAGGAAAAATGGTGGTTCCCTGGCATGAGCGAACACCTGAGCCCAGAAACGCTGCCGTGCGCCGAGCCAGGCTGGATTTGGTAGAAGATGGAGAGGTTAGCATCTGGATGCACAGCGTCTGGCTATTAGACGACTGGGGCAACGCCACAGACTTCATGGGAAAGAAAGGAGTGTTGGGCTCTGAAACACGGCTTTAAAAACGCGCCAGACGTACCCATCCACCCCGCTGGGTTTGTTTTGTTGCTTGGTGTGTGTTTGTGTGTGTGTGTCTCTTCCTTACCACTTTCACTCATGTATCTCCCAGGGGAAAAAAAAAAAAAACAAAAAAAGAAACTTTCATTACTCTCATTTTGATGGAGCCGACTTGGTTAATTCTCTCGCGAGTCGTTTTCGACGTGGATAATGTTACTCGGGGGTTCCCTGGTATCGACGCTTGCTGCTGGTTAGAATTGGTGTCTCGCTAATAGACTATAGGAGCGAACACGAGGTAGGAACCCGTTGTTATCGAGTGTTTCATATTGGTAGGAGTAAGTGCTGCAGGAAGTAATAGACTTGGTGGTTGTTATCGGTCCCTGGGGCGGCGAGAAGCAATCATCTAACTAAATGAGAGTGAGACAGAGAGACACAGAGAGTGAGAGAGTGAGGGGAGGGCCTAACCTCTGGAAACACTATTGATGGCTGACAAGTCTCTGCATTTGATGTGCAATTCAAAGTATGCCCCAACATCTACTTGCTTTTAATTATTCCCATTCATTTATTTCATTTGTTGCACGGAGCCACGGTTCCACTGGAGGTACTGGATTGCGATCAGAGCGGTTTGAGTCAGAACCAAACCCCGGGGCCGTTAGGCGCGGCGCGCCCTCTCGGCCTTGTCATTAAGCAGGAATATTTAGCAGATGCATGCTCGGGAACTAATTACCAAGCTGTCTCGTTCGCCAGCCCCCCGCTCACTGACGGAAACGAGCGGCTACGGGTGAAGCGTGCGCGCCGGGACTAAAGAGGGACAGGAGCAAAGCTGTCCTGACGTGATGAACACAGAGACGGGACTGGATTTATGAGACGCGACAGCGCCGTGCTGTAAATCGAAACAGGCCTTAGTGCATTTGCATCGAGTGATTGAAAGAGGTGTCCTTCGCACACACTAAACACACACATGCACACGCAAGTTGGCGTGTTGTTTGCGTGCATGGACAGGCCTTATTGGACAACCGATGTTTACAGGGGCAACATTATGTGTTTTCCAGCTACAAAGTATCAGTTTACAGCACAATTGAGTAATTTTGTTACCTTCAGTTGTTATAAAAATGCTTTATATATCAAATATGAATTAAGATTTGACTTTGTAATTTAACGCCTTGAAATTGGGCCTCTGTTTCCTTAAGAAGCAACTGCTCTTTCTGAAACTCCGCCTTCAGGAAGTCATCACACCATTGCTACTCTATTAACCCTTTAACCACGGTATTACCAGCGTTGTACAACTGTTGTGCAGTTCTGCCAGGGCTTGGTAATTGCTCCTGGCTAGTCTGAAGGAACTGAGAGCAGGAGTTGTGGGGGAGAGGTAGCGAAAGCTTGGAAACTTGGAGCTTCGTCCTCAAAGGTGGCGCTTGGTCCAACCAGGTGTTTTGCATGGCTAAACGGTTTGCCACGGGAGGTTAAAGGACTTTTTTTAAATAAAGCTGAAAAAGTTGATTTTACATAATACTGCCTGTAGAACTACAGCAGACAAGCAGGAATGCAGCAACAGAACACAAGAAAAAGTTCTGCATTTGACTACATTTTTAATATTTTTTGATAGAGCTATACATCTGTATTTGCTCATGTTGTGCATCTGTTCTCAGAGTAGAATAGATAAGGAGTCAAACAGACCCGAATAAATGGAGATTTACTTAGGAAAATCTATGTTCTCTGCAATATTTAACCAAACTGGCCTACAGCAGTCTAACTCTTGGGGGATAAGTGCTGCACTCCCATTGAACAGTCCACAAGAGTAATGTGAATTGATTAAATCCCCAATGATTCCTCGAGTGGTGTGTGTGTGTGTGTGTGTGTGTGTGTGTGTGTGTGTGTGTGTGTGTGTGTGTGTGTGTCGCTATAAGCAAATGCCCCGATTCACAAGAAGTGAGGAAGTTGCTTCCCTTGGAAAAAAAGAAAGAAAGGAAAAAAGAAGCACTCCCTTATGGATCCAGACAATTTCACATGGTCTGGATATTATTCTGCTGACCATCTATTACCCTGTCCGCCTTTCATCTCATTTATTATTCATTACACAATCATTTAGCTAAGTGCAGTGATTACTTAAATGTTTAATTCGGCCATAATCAATATTGGCCTGAGCTTTTCAGGTGAACACAGTTTTTCTAGCATTAAAGTCCCATCGCCCATTGAGTCGATCAGGTTAAATTGCACATGGTTACAATAATCGCCCCCATTAAGGAGATCCTTCCATCAATGGCAGCTGGGACACGTGTTATGATAATTGTTCGTTTCTGCCTTTTGGCAACGCGGGTTACCTGAATCCGCGTTCATGCTTCCCCCCTCCAACGAGGACACTGCGCCGGGATAATGATCTATTCAGAAGTTGGCAGGCTGAAATGTCCCCCACTCAGCTCTATTAACGGCAGAGTGAGTCAAAGAAGAGAAATCCACTTATAAAAGAAGAGATGTTGCGCTCCCACATAATGGCGTAATGAACATCGTGGCCAGCTTATTAAAGGGATTTTTCATTTTAACGACGACTGAGTCGAAAAGGAGTTCATCAGAAGGATGCAAAGTGGATTATCCTGATGCATCGACACACCCAGCCTCCGAGAAGTTCAGTCGATCAAATCAGACGGCGGCCACGAGACACGGCTGTGGCGTGACGTTTGGATCCACGCGCATCAAAAGCGGAGGCCATAAACATGGGTGTCAGTGTGCCGACCCACCATATTGCTCCTTAATAACATGATCCATGTGTTAGCAGCGACTGTATCGTATATCCTTTGCATTATTTACTCTGCGTGATCATCTGTTTGCAATAAAAGTCTGAGGGCGGGGAATGAAAAACTGCTCATTTCCTGCTGGATTTACCATAAAGGGGGTTGAAATTTGCATCTTTGTCTTGTCTGAGGGTTTGCCATGCTTTGGGTTTAGTGTAAAGAAAGATAAATAAGATGCACAAGATGTTTCAGGTGTTTTTCGTGATTAGTTGCAGTTTGTCCTTCCACCTATTCTTCCATCAGTTGTCACTTTGCCCTTTGTATTTGGCTTCATGGAAGAGTGTAGTGTAGGTTGGACTATGTCATGTGTTTAATTGAAAATGATGCTTGTTTTGTCGATGTGTGGTTTTATCTGTACATCAACGTGGCGCTGTAACAACAACTGAAAAAAAAAGAGTTAGATTTTAGTGATTGCAGGTTTATAAAGGCTCTGGTTGTTGTTGGACTTTAGTGCTTCCGATGCCAAATTGTGCTGAGTTGTGTTCATTTTGATCCCGAGAAGAGTAAGTGTGCCACCTAGTGGTGAGTTTTCTTGGCAGTTTAGCAGCTGCAGAGGAACGTATCTCTACAGCTGGTGCCAACTGTACGCCTCCATGGTTGTTCATGTACGTTATCAACTTCCATCTATCCATCCATTTTCTGTTCACCCTTGTCCCTAATGGGGTCAGGAGGTGCCTCTCCAGCTTTGTTCCGGGCGAGAGGCGGGGTCACCCTGGACAGGTCGCCAGTCTGTCGCAGGGCAACACAGAGACAGACAGGACAAACAACCATGCACGCACACACACAGAACTTGGAGAGACCAACTTACCTAACAGTCATGTCTTTTGACTGTGGGAGGAAGCCGGAGTACCCGGAGAGAACACACCATGCACAGGGAGAACAATCGGAGAACTGTGCAGCCCGCGTTACTGACTTATTGTAAGTAATGTAGACTCACGTTTAATTGCACCCTAATTGCAATTAATTAATTATGAATTAAAAATTGTCAAGGGCCTCCCTCCGTTGAAAAAAACCCTTTGTAAGAAAAGCACTTATTCAAAGTACTGCATGAATAGCTGCGGACAACGTCGTAGCTTTCTCAGGTACACTGTGTAGATTCTATTTTCTTTTTATTTTATGAAAAACCTTCACAACAAAAACTCATATCTCGTCAGGCTGCCCTCGAGTCTCACTAACTCATAAAAGCTAAAGAAACACAGATTATTACAGTTGTCCTAAAATTGTGAATTTTTTTTTAAATAAAAAAAAAAGTTAGAAATATGCTTTGTGAAGTAATAACAAAAGTAAAAAAAAAAAAAAAAAAGAAACACCACAAAGAAATTACACACACAGTGGTTCAGGCAGGAAAGGTGACTTACAAAAGACGCTCGGAATCGAGTTTAAAATTTTCCAAAGTCAAGGTACGCTATTTATCCTACCTGAGGGCGTGGAGAGGAGCCAAAACTCCCAACAAAAGATCTAAACTGTTCTGAGAGATTACTCTAATAACCCAGGAAGAGGCAGCGGACCCATCTTTTCATTGCTGCTTTATAATCACACACTACTGCATATCTGAAATGAACCGGCATCAGCCTGACACAGCCTTTTTTTTGTTTTTTTGAAAAAGAAAGGTCCAAATCAAAACTGACTCACTACAAAACACATTTATTTAAATATCATTCCTTTCACCATCATGAAAGCCAAGTGCAGGTTAAGCAGAACAAGAGGCTGTGCAGAATAAAAAAAAGTTGAGCTTCAATAACCGTTTGCAGATGAGCTCTTGGTCTCCTGTGTCAAACCGGTTGACCGCAATAAACATGCCTGTGAAAGCGTCTTCTAACACATGGATCCCAGCTTTTCACCCAAACAACAAACAGTGCACTATGCTCATGAACCAGCGTGGGTTAAAGAGCGGCAAATATTTGGGCCTGGCACGTCAAGGTGAGGATAGAGGCAGAAATAGCGTGTCTGTGATGTAGAACGCCAGCAGCATTAGAAAACAGCGTTTATTCCCTTCTGCGGGTCGAGCTGTGCGTTCAGACTGGGCGAGAGCCACAACCCCGTTATCCATATGAATACCAAATGCAAGCGTGCGTGTTTGTGTGCATGTATGAAGATGTCCAGAGGAGTTTTCGGCGAGGTGGTAATGAATGTCTCTCTGGTGGATCAGCGCGTAAACACTGGAGAAGAGTGAACTCTGGCAACAGCCGTTCCCATTTGGCTCAATTAGGCCCGAAACCGAGACAATCAATGATGCTGGCCTTTCTGCAAGGCGGCCGGCGCTCTGTAGAACAAAATGGGAATAATCAAAGTCCATAATTAGTTGGCCTGAGAGGATGCAGGAGCTCGTTTTTATTTTTTTTAATTTTTTCTTTAACTCGGCTAGAACAAGGCGACGGCTGGGTGACAATGAAGGCCCAGGCTCCACATAGATAAAAGATCTGCCCAGGGAAGAAAGAGGAGAGAGCTCTCTACTGTTATGATCTCCGTCTTGCACTAAGAGAAACAATGTTTTGCAATATTCTTCAAACTATGTGTGGCAGCAAATGACACTCCAAGGGAGATGTTGCAAAGTGATGGGGGAGGGGAGGACAGCAGTGAAGTTTTGTGCTTTTTTTTTTTGCTTCCTTTGGTCGTTCCTGTTTATTGTGATGACAATGATGATGGTCTGCCAGTAAGGCAGAGAGAAATCACACTCATGGAGCAAAGGGTGGAAGAGAAAGGGAGCAAATAGCAGTTTTAACAAATGGAAGTTAAAAAGACGAGAGTGGTCAGTGAAGGCAGCATAGAGGGAAACTGTACTCAGCCAGACATGGCACTGGGATGCATCCTCCAGTTGAAAGAGGTGGACATGCTTTGTAACAAGTATGTAGCAGGTGTCAAACATGGATTGTGTAACTCAAGGTTTTTTAGTAAAGTATTCCACAAACCGTCATCCTAGTGTTAGCCTTTTTCCAAATAAATCACGCATTCTGACGTTATGTCCTGTAGCAACTGCGTCACCTGATCACGTTGAGGCTCTGTGACAGACTTCGGAAGTGAGGGAGGGAGAGATTGAGAATGCTATCCCAAATTGTTTTTCCCAATACAAGCTTTGGCTTCTACTTGTTCAAGTCGAGCTAATTCGTCTGTGGAAGTAGCACACCTGTTTGGAGCAAAATGTGCTAAAGTTGGACATAGCTAGCGTAGAAACCAACTCAAACATTCTCTCTGGTTGCTGGTTTGATCAAATCCTCGACTCTGACTGGATTCACACCGATGCTGTTTTCCTTTACACTAGAGCAGACTTGAATACAAAACTCTAGATGCTTAGCAACTTTTTTCTTACACGATAGACTACATGAATTTTGAAGTGCCAGTTGTTGGTGGTCAATAGGGATCAAACCGTGCACCCTGATTGGCTAGGCAGCTCCTTATCCAGCAAACTGTTATACACTGTGCACCTTGACACATTTCTCTTAGCATAAATTTTTTCTGCAGCTATTGTAGCTCATGCGTCTGTTAGGCCTTTCGAGTCAACATTAATTTTCCACTTCTGACTCCAAATGCTTAAAAATGCTCTGACCCAGTCAAATTTGCTCAGATCACAGTGACAGTTTTTCTGCTTCAAACACATCAAAGTCCAAGGATAAAATACTCACTGGTTGTCTAAAATGAATGAAGAAGAGACAATCGCTGTTTTTCACCCCACACGACATGCCTGAGTAGTTCCTAACCAGGATGCAAGCTTGATGAATGGTGAATGGCAGTCAAGCTCTGCACACAAAACAAGTTTGACACATAAAAAACCAAGTTAATTATCTTGCTTAGTGACCAGATTATCTATTTCTAGCTTCTAGTACTGTGTGTTGCTGATTTGATTAGATATAATTTTTTAAGAAAAGCTAATTCTTTAAAACCACAGGTCTTTATGCTGTTGACCGAGAGGTAGCCATGTTGACTTTTTTAGGTTGGAGACAGTAAGAGACCTCCAATGTTCCTAAAGACACATTTTTGTTCATATTTTCCACTCAGAAATAGAAGTTCAAATTTAAATGTAACACAATAAACACTACGTTACGCATGATACCCACGTTGCAATTATTCATGCTAGCTCTACATCGTTTCCAGTGTTATTCAAGTATCAACTTTTCCCAGTTCATCATCAGTTTGGTGAATTTCTATCTGGGTTGGTGTTCAACTTTAGGTTATCAACAATCACTATCAACTAAACTTTCTGGAAGCACCCAGAGACACATCATAACTCTGGCTCAAAAAGTGGGCAGCCACTGGATTGGTCTACTGCAGCCAAAAAGAGCTGGAAAGAGATGTTTACTGAGGCCGGGGTCACTCTGCTCCTGTTTAGTTGTTGTTGCTTTTTTCCCACAGAAGTGGAAAGCCTAATGATGAAGAAGATTGTCTCTGAGTAAAATGGCTGCCAAGTTATAGTTGGACGGGGTTGAGCTGTGCATCCGTCTGTGTTTGTCGTCTGTGTTTGTATCTCGCGGGTACGTGGTAGTATGGCGTCTGGCCCTACATCAGAATGACAGGTTGGCACATAATATTCTTTCGATCTTTGCTTTACTTATTCATATCCACATCATGAAAAGTTGTCATGATACAACCACAAAATTGAGTGTTTTTTTTTTTTCTTCTTTTTTTATCAAATTAGGCCAACACAAAGAAGGGAATAGTTGTGAAGTGGAAAGAAAAATGATTCTTGGGTTAGCTGAACGGTTCACTTTGGCGTCAGACTTAAAATCTCCTGGGACTCTCCACTATTGGTGTTTCTCCCAGTCTATTGAATTGTGCCGTCTCTGCATAGGTGCCTCACAAGCTCATGCACCTTTTGTAACTTTTAACATTTTTTAACACAAAAAGCAGGTTTCTGGTGGACTGCCCTAGCAACCCTACCACTGGGCTTAGCAGGTTTTCTGGGGGAAACCCTGAATCAGAACCTGAAGACTTGAGTGATCTTCAAGGTTATTATAACCACAGGTTTTCAATGTAATTTGGTGTGAAGTTGTTCAATAATTTAAAAACTAGGAAAGTTATTTTTTAAAGAATTCTCTAAGCTGCATGTTTTACCTTCTACCTTTACAACATGGTGGTATTTCCATTACAAATGTTCACAAAACTTTGTCGATATTCCACTAATATTGGGGGGAAAAAAGCAATTTTGCAATTGCAGTGTTTCTATTAAATAAGAAATGCAACACTTGAATAAGTTCACAAGATTAGTCATTCAAGAACATGCAGTGCCATCATCCTCCTGCTACTTCCTGTCACCTTCTTCGTCCTTTCTCCCAGTAGTAACATCCGGCTGTTGATCCCATGACTTTTGTGTTTGCATTGCAGTTATGTGAAACAATAATTTTTATAAAAAACACATCATTGCAGCACAAAAACGTTTTATCGAACAATGTGGCGAAATTGACGTGTTTTCACTAAGGAATTTTCAGAATTCCAATTTGCACACTTATATGGTCAATAGAAACACAACCAGTGGATTTCTCACCGCTACTCACCCATAAAGTTTTGAAAGGCACCATGAAACAGTTGACTCTTTTCCATCTTGGATGCTGAAGCTCATAACTCCTTCAGTATTGTCATGGTGACCTGCTGTCCTCTCTCTCTTGACTCCTTATTGCCCAGCCACTTAGTCTGTAAGGACAGCCTGGTCTGTGTAGACTTACACATGTCACACATGTAGTAATAGTAAGTTTACAACACATATTGCAGGTATCACCCTCTCTGGAGGCACTGTTGTGTAACACACTGTAATATGAAAACAACATGTTATGGGGCCAAAAGAAAGGCTGCTAAACATGGATTTTGTGAGTCATAAACAGTGTTGTGGGATTCCCAATAAAAGACAAAATGTTAATTGACAAACCGAGAAGTAGGCAGCTTGGAAGTTTCACTTGGAGCATTTTCTGAGAGCTAAAGGACTGTGGGGAGTGGTACAATAGACGGAGCAGTTAGCTGCAGATGGCAGCACTAACACACCAGCTGAGTGTGAAAGAAATGAAGAAAAACCCTTTTCAGTGGTGGTGCTAAATGTGAACACACCCTATTCGGTAGCAATCTGTAAGACTCCCCAAAAAAGGCGCGGGAGACGGTAAACGGTCAGTTTGAAAGAGGCACCGTTGCTAACAAGTAAGTGGTCAGTTTTGCCTTTCAGCAACTGTTAAGTGGTGCTGACTGGAGGTGTGGGGAGATTTTAAATATTCTTCCTCGGGTCTTATGCTATTATTTCTGTTTTTGGACCTCGCTCATGTCTTCTTCTAAAGCTGTGCACTGCTTCTGTTTCTGTTCAGTCGTGACGGGAATCTGAGGCAGGCATTCTGTGAAAATCCAACTCTTTTTAATTCTTGGCTTTGCAGCAAACGAACGAGCCTGTAGAGGGTCATCAGAAGGTGGTGCTGTCATCTACATTACACATGGCAGTAATAAACAGAGTGCTGGTTGCTAATTGGAAACAATTCTTATGCGGTAGCTGTAGGTGTGTACAAGAGGCAAACAGAAGTAGTAAAAACAACTTCAAGGTTTTCTGATAATACCTCCTGTCTATGTAGCCTCTCTAATGCCCAATAATTAAACAAACCTTATGAAAGTCATAAGATTTTTGATAGCTTGTGAAATTAGTTTGTAAGAAAATTTCCAAGAGCATAGCTGCTAGCAAACCTTTACATAATTTTTAAACTTTTGGAGATTTTGTGATGCTAGAAGCAGAGACAGTACTGATTTCTATGATATGGAGATTTTTAATAAAATAGGAGCACATAGTTAGGAACTGAAGGATTTTTTTTTTGGTTTGTTTTTTACAAATATTACCTGAAAAGTATAGCATGGATTTGTAATCACCCCAAGTTAATAGACTGAACAATTTCATGAGATGACAGGTGTAACTCTGCTTGTCTTAATCAGCTTTCATCGCTGCGTTTGTGAACAGTAATCAGATTACAAAATGGATTTACATCTAGACCTTTTACATGTTTGTCCAAGGGGTCCACATTTGGTCTCAATGGAAGAACTTTTTTGGGGGTCACACGTGTTGTATGATCAGCAGGATGTTGCCACTGACGCAAACCGTGAAGAAGAGGACAGGAAGTAGTCGACGAATCGTTTTTTAATGACTTTATTGCATGAACAAACAAATCCCCTTGTATTTTTAATTGCGTTTCTGTAATGGAAACAACGCAATTGCAAAATTGTATTTTTCCGACCTTGGCGAAATATTGACATTTTTGCACATTTGTAATGGAAATGAAGCTACTGGAAAATGGTTTTAAAGTCAAGGTAAGGTAATGGTATGATAATTGCATTTATATAACCCATTTCCAGCAACATGACAGTTCATGTTGCTGGAAACAACATAAACTGCATTAAGAAATACAAACAAAACAACAAACCAATGGAAAGACGAAAAGGTAAAAGTATGAAACTACATATTGGTTCCCCATGTTTAACAAGAATAAGCTAAATGTTGGTTCTCCATGTTTGATTGTCAAATGTTTAGCTTTTAGCAGATCATGGCAGATGTTGTGTACTCGACAAGCCTGCTTACAGCTCAGCCCGTCTCTGGGTTTCCTTCGTCTCTCTCGGTCAGCAGCAGCACGTCTTCGTCCCAGACGCGTCAGGTCACGCTGCACGCCGTGTTCTTTTCTCTACAAGTCACTAGAGAGTGTTGACTTGAAGTGGGTTTGCTTGTTTGTTTCTTTGCCCAAGAGGCTTTGTCTGAGAAAATCTAAATCACAATGCACAAACATAATTAAGCACGCAATTTGAAATTGATGCGCTGGGGCCACATTCTTGTCATCCACCAAGTACGACGTGACGGGAGTTAAGGAGCTGAAGTAGTCCATGGTCGCAACCACAAGTTTGTGAAAATGAAGTCCTGTTAAAACTGACTTCACTAAATTTGCCAATTTGTGGCCAAGCTCACTGGTTAATGCCTTGAGATGTTTATTTAATATTTCTGCATAATTTTCTGTCCCCATGATACCATCTATTTTGTGAAATGTGCCAATTCCTTTTGTAAGAAAACAGCAATCTGACATGATGCCGCCACCGCCGTGCTTCACAGCTGATCTGAGGACTGAAAGACGCCGTCTTCTTCCTTCCAAACACTTGAAAATCCTGTTTAGGATTAATTACCCAATCGATGTACACATGATCACAATGCAAGACTTACCATCACTAACAATACTATTTTGAATTCTGCACCTGAAAATGAACCAACGCATGAAAAAACTAAAATTACTGCTGTAAGTAATAAAACCCAAAGTAAAGCTAAACCCTGTTCAACTAATAACTAATAAAAACTAGCAAACACACTGTAAAAACTAATTAAAACAAAAAGTCACAACAACATAAAACCAAAATTATACTGAAAAATCCAAAACTTATAACCCTGGTTCCAGCCGTGTCCCTCTGAATGAAAGCTGCTAACGACACACCTCTGCTCTTCGTAACGTCCAACAGAAACATCTCTGTGAACCAGTCATACAAACGGTCTCATTCGGTAGTGAGCTTTAGCTAAGCCACAGACGTAGCTTGTGGTTTTGCTTTAACTAAACCTCAAACTACGTCAAACAGAGAACTGAGGCGAAGTGGTGGTGAGTTCACCATGACCCCCGTCAGGGTGCATCTGAGTCGGGGGAGCCAGTCAGATGAGGCATGTTGTTTTCAACACTATCAGGTTCCTTTGTCTCCCCGTTGGCATGAAAAATGAAGGGCATTCACCTTGTTTATCTTTCAATTCAATATTTACTCCTTGTCAGATGCATTTGGGGGCTTTTCATCATCACTGTTCTCCAAGCACAATATTTTCCTCCGAGGAGTTCATCTTCGCCGTTAATGTTTGATGAACACAGCCATAAAGAGACGTGATGGGGGGCGCGGCTGGCTACCTGCATCTCACTTTGACTTGTTTTTTTTCACTCTGTGTTGGTGCTTGTAGCTCTTCCTCGACATTCTGCTTCCTCCTCGGGGATTCCTGCTGTTTCAGGGACTCCCTTCTCGATCCCTAAAGGAACGTTTTTGGGCGAGATTGAATTAGGCAGGAGAAACTGGGTCATTGGCTTTGATCAGCTTATTGTGTTGCTGGGTGTGAAGGTTAGACCTGAAGCAGGGCTGTTCTCAGCCAGCCTGACATTTTCTTCCTTCCAGTTTATTTCGTTTTCTATTTGCTTTGCTATGTAAAATGTATTTCCACTGGGTATTTTACGCAAATTCATTCAGTTACTTGCGGGCCACATCGACACAGCGCTTCATCCTCAAGGCCCTTTTCACTTTGCCTTCATATGTAGTTTCACTTTTTTTGTTTTTCTCCTTCTTATTGCTTTTTCTCTGTATTTTCTGTTAATATGTAAATGACTTCTGACATTGGAAAAGCAACACCATTCTCTAATATCCTGTACACAAAATGGAAACCATGATATCTAATCAATGAATTTTATTGGAATTTTTTTTACAATGGAGACCAACAGAGAGGTGGAAGGAAAAGGGAAACATTTCTTCTAAATAAAAATGCTAAAAGTGTGGCATGCATTTCTATTGTATTGTAAGACCACAGTAGCTCATAATTGTGATTTAATTGAAAAATGGTTCAGATTGTTTCTTATAAATGAATATGTGAAAATGCACCTGTATTCAAGCCGCCCTGAATCAATTCTTTGTAAAACCACTTTATATTATCCTGTCTCTACCAACTTTGCTCATCTAGAACTGAAATTTCTGCCTATTTTATTTCCTAGAACAATAAAAAATGTAACTATATAGGATGAAGAGCATCAACCAGCATCACAAGTCACTGATTCTTCACTGGATTTACATCTGAACGTTGCTGTATGAATATGTTATGTATATTCATCGGTTTCAAGATGGAGGGCTTTTTTTACAGCAACGTTTGGATTTTAGCGTCCGCCATTCCAATGCCACCTCAGCCATGTTTTTGCTCTTTGCAGCTCGGTAATACATGTAATATTCCCCTGCACAAAAATGATTCGAAATAAATGACATACATGTGTCAGAGTAATCCAACCTGTCCTGAACTCTTGCTGAAGTCCATTTGGGAGCAATTTGTTAAAAACCCCAGATGCAGAGGGAAATCAGAGTCGGCTGAAGGGGGGGGGAGTAAAGGACTGTTTTTCTTTGCTGCTGTACAGAGAAAATATTCATCTCCACTGCTTTTCCATGACAGTGACAGTCGCACTGTTACCCCGCTGCTCACAGTTTGAATGGTTCAAGTTTCCTTGTGATGTTCGAGTCCTCTTAACAGCGGGACATTTTCGGGGTGTTTTGGACTGCATGACTCTTGGATTTCGATGGAAAGTGACAAAAATCACGCCTGAAGCACAAAGTTCGGCGTATTCAGCCAACACTCTGGCTATCCGGGGGCGTTTGGTGTGGAGCGGACACCATTCGTGATCCATCGTCAGGTCAAAGCCAGCCGCTTCCTCATGAATCGTCTAATAATAATTTGGTTTCATTTGTTTGCTTCTCGCTTGTTGCCGTTTTATAGCTCCTGGATCCATAAGGTTTTATTTGCCTCCAAGGTAAATAAAAAACACTCCCTTTTTTATCCCTCGATAAAAAGGGAGTGTCAATGTCTGACGAATTGATTTGAAAAGTAGATTTATACACACATTTACATTTTTCAGAGTTAATACTCTTCACCTTTAGATGAGTTGCTGAACAGACGGAGTTTAAATGCTGTTTTCAATAATTTAGAGTCTGTTTTATTTTTCATTATTTTTATTTTTCATAAGTTTTTTGTTTTTAATTTATAACTTTACCTACAACCTGATTATGATCCACCGACAAAACATACAAATAGTTATGTCTTTCAATAATCATGAGAAAAAGTCATTTAAGTTGTATAGAGTTATGCTAACAGTTAATTTAACAATAAAGACATTACTAAAATTTTAAAAAGTGATTATGATCCACTGGCAAAAACGTACAAATAATTTCAATAATTATGACAGAAAGTCATGTCAAGTGGTCTAAAGTTATGAATTTAACAATGAGGATATTACTAAGATATAAAAAAAGTCTTCTTTTTTTTTCATTTTTAATGCCGTAAAAAAAACTGTTTATATTTTTGTCAACTAGACATCATTATAAAAGAAGGGGATACACTATAAAAAATCTCTGTGCAATCAGCTTAGATTATGTAATTGATTAGATCTTGTATCCATGTAAAAATAGTATTTGCCTTTTCATTTTCCTTTTGGCTTTTCTTATTGCCGTTTTCTTATTTCACGTGTCCAGTTACCACTTTTCAATTTGCTGAATGTCAGAGAGAAGACGTTTTGTCCTGGCATCCCAGAGCCACACCTGCCCAGTCCATCTTCTAATTGTGGTGCCGCGACCTCTGACCTTTACCACGCTGGCTGAGCCCTGTAGAGTTTGCATCGTAGCTCTTGGGTTTTGAAGTTTCTTCAAGCCTTGAGCTGTGTGGACCTCGGGGTGAGGCGCTCGTTGGGAAAGCTCCGTCTCAAACTTGGAAATTATCCTTTTTTGCTGTGAATCTGATGAAGTCCAAATGATGTGGAAACGACCTCCTGACCCCCGCAGAGTGGTGGAGAGCAAAACACTTCCTCTAAGAGATTTAGACAAACACTTCTTTGTTTAAAGTTACATAAATACTGCCAGGAACTAAGAGGTCAGGAGTTGTTTAATGAAGTGAAATACAAAGTAGTAACTTGTGACATATTTTGGAACTTTAATAACGTGGCATTTATTTTCTGACTTTTTTCTCAGTTATATTTATGCCAGTTTGTTGTTTTAATTGGTTATCTGATGCCATCAGCTCCTGTTTTAAAGATTATTATCAGATTTAAAAAGAAAAACAGGACAAGACTCCCTTTGTCCAGCCACTTGGCTCTTCTACTAATCCTCCTCTTGTGGTAGTACAGAGCTTCATGAGTTATCACTATTCTGGGAAATGAAAACAAGATGACTCACCAAAATCTCTACTACTGAGGTGCATCTCCAAGACATTCTACGTGTTTCCACAGTTCAGAGCAAACATAAACATATTTAGTATTAAGAAACGATGCCAGGCGCGCTCCTCAAATAAAACGGCACAAATCTGTTGTTACTGTTGTGTTTTCTGCATTGCTCCCGCAAGAACAGTTTCCATGACTTTCTACAGTCTTACTCATTCAATGCAACTCCCTATTTAGTCGTGATATTTTAAGTAAACTGCAATGTAGAACGTTATGGAATATCCTAAATCTAAGTGAGTTTGTTGTTTGTTTGTTTTTTATCCATTTTCGTCCAGCTGGTGTCATCTGAGCTCCGTCCCTGTCTGGAAATATCCGAAACTGGCAGCAACATCCGTTCTGTTAGTTTTTAGTTTTGGAGCAAAGTCATTAAAAAGTCATCAAAAATGTTGTTTTATTTATTTTTCATCCCACACATGCAGTGCGGTGGATTGTAAATCGACCAGAAAAATGTCTTCATCTTGTGGAAAACATTTAAAACATATAATTTGGAAGAGATTTTATGAGGAAATGAGAAAATAAGTAATTTAAAAGAAAAAAAAAGATTACCAAAAATGACTGAAATGAAGTACATTTCTGTCTTCTAATGTGATTTTATTCTGGAAACATTATGACCTTATTCTTGTATCATTACAACTTTGTCACATTAGTTTTTTCTTGTTCTTGCATTATTATGACTTTATTCTCATCGTATTATTACCTTATTTTCACATTACTTTGACTTACTGTCATACAACATCTTTGTATTCCTGTAATTTAATTCTTTTTTTCTTAGCCTGGCCCTAACAGTCCATCATATAAAACACAGCCTTTTACCAAAAGTCATATCTAAGAAGGTTAATCTACAAGTTGCATATTCCACTTTTAAAAGTTGATGAATGTTTAAAACTCAAACAGTGGAAGTTTTCAGATCAGTCAAAGTGCAGACTAGCTCTTCTGGTTCTGTGTCAGCGCAGACCCATGAGACACACAAAGCCCCGTCTCCTCCTTCCATTATCAAGTCGGAGCGGAAGGAGAACCAAGAGCAGCCACTCACTCCACCATCATGCTGCACACAATTAGCCAGCTGCAGGGGGACCGTATGGCTGTCATGTCTCCTGTTGTTCCGAGGTGAAGACAAGGGCTGTTTGTGAAGGCAGAGTGCCCAGTAAACAGAGGAGCCCCCACCGCCTACCTTTTACACACTCACTGAACCACACACAGATACGCCTCTCAACCAGACTAAATGTCAGGCTACAGTAAGCCGTCACCGTCTCCAGGCTTTGCCACTAGCTGACGAGAGGTACGGGGTTGTGTGGAATGTTAATTACGCCACGTTTACTCATTGACTACAAGTTTGACATCCATAAAATAATACTGTGTCATGGAATACATTTGTTTTAACTTCCGAGCCATCTATTGTCTTTACTCGATTGATCCTGTTGCTAGGTTGCAAGGGGAAGATACGGATCTTTAGCAAGGTCAACCCTAGACGGGTCACCAGTCCTTCACATGGACACAACAAATGGGTCCAGCCAGATGCTAGCAAGGTGTTAGTCATACAGTGGTCAGTGGGTTTGCATTTAGTATGAAATTTGTTAACTAAATTAAATTGTTTCTCGGTAAAAGTCTTATTTACTAGGTTGCGAGGGGTTCGTACATAACTCATTTAAGCATAAAGAGTTCACACAAAAGCCATAAAATTTTGTCTAGTAAGACTTTAATTGAGAAGCAACTTAATCTGGATAACAAATACTAAATGCCCACCCACTGACCACTTCACTAGCACCTGGCTGGACCTACGTTTGGTTTTGATGCCCATAATTCTTTGCAGCATAGCTTCATCAAGGGGTTTGACGTTCCTCAAAGGTTTTGGTCCATATTAACATGACAAGGCCCCCAAATACTCTGGCGTACTTCACTTCACAGAGGTTGATTGTTAAGACCGTGTATGTGTCCAACAGTACTGTAAACTGCTCGGCCGACAACAGGGTTCACAACAAACTGCTTTGTATGCGGCACCAAGCTGATAAGGTTGAGAGTCAGCATAATCAGTCGCAAGGTCACATTGTCTGCCCTCTGTTCGGCTCCATGTGATGGACTGGAAACCTGTCTAGGCTGGACCTTCCTAGAGTCATGTCTGCATATTGCAAGTTAGGGTGGCCACTGTCTTCGGTGAGAGTGTGCTTGTATTTGTCTTCTATGATTAGCTAGATAAATTTTAAAAAACAGTTTTAATTAAATTTTGGTTCAGTAATCCAAATTCAAGTTCTTTTTTCCTTCTCAAGACCAGCTCTCTCCACAATGAAAGTCAAAATAGCCAGCTTACAGAAACATCAAAACATGAACCAATATATATAAAACTTGATTCTTACTGTCTACACATACCAATACAGATCTAAAAAACTGCATTCTAACACGAGAACTCTACTTACAATACAAGCTCTACACTCGAGTAACCTCTGTCAGCAAAACTTTTGCCTTTGAGTCATCCAACCCAAACGTTCACTTAAATCCGTCGAAAATCTCTTGGAAAAATCCAAAGACAGAGGGCTTTCTATCCAAGCTGAGCGAGCTTGAGCACATTTGCATCTTAAGATGTGGAAAAGAAAAAAAATCCCTCCATTCTCCTGTGCTGATATGGATACCCCACGAGGAGTCGGCTCTAAAAGTCACGGGAAGTCGTTTGAGAAAAATCAGCTTGAGGCTGAAAAAGTACAAGGCGAATAAACATTTTTGCTAACGCAAATCAGTAAACACAAACTATTTTTGGAAAACAATGAGCACGGCTAAAGCATCGACACAGGACGTGAAAAGTTGAATTATAGGTCTCTTGGCACGAGGTATTCCATACAATTAGAGCAGCGACAGAAACGGCTCTGTTGAAACTGGAACAGCGATGTGACTGTCATTGTTGTCCTTATGCATATTTGTCTGGGCACAGAATTTCTAATGTTTTTTTTCCTCTAAATGTTGCCAAAGTGGCTGCAGACCGAGCCAAATATAAATGTCTAACCCCTCCCGTCCCTCTTGCTATCGCTCCCACCCGTTAGTTGAGATGTCAGCGCGGTCGCCACGGTGACTGAGCCGAGGCTATGTGTGCTGCGGCAGCCAGTCAGGGTCACAGCCTCTCATTTCAGCAAATGGGCCTGACTTATTTGCAGGTTTGGGGAGCCGTGGAGCTGGGCCGCTGCCGAAGGGATCATTTACATGTCTGCCAAGTTTCAGACTGAGGAGCAGCATTCTGGGGGAATTAGACGGGAGTTGAACTTAGCTTCCAGACTGGAAGGGTCACAGGTGATGGCGAAATGATCAACAGTCTCGCAGTTTGGACGAGATCTGAGGCGATAATTATCAATCCAGGCAGAACTACATTTTTACCCCCTTTCCTTCCCAATTGGTAACCTATTAACAGCTTTGGTGGACAAAAGCAAACAGTTATCAGCCCTAAACAACGTGTTTTACTTAGAGGGTAAACTGGTAGGATAGAACTTAAAAACTTGTTTTAATTTGATAAGAGGAAGACGATTCGGGCCACTGAGAAAATCAAGAATTCATACTTTTTGATCCCAGAAAGAAAAACTGAGTGTCCCTAATCCTCTTCCATATATTCTAAATGAATCCTATTAGGAAAAGATTTTGATTTTCACTCTATATTTCATGTATTTCCTCACTCTCTCTTATAAAAGCCAAAATAGTTTCTGGCACAAACAATTTTTATGCCCGAAAAATTATAATTCTTTGCACAAAAGTGCATAAAATGATTAGAATTATTTTTAATAGATCCACCGACACAAAAAACATATTGAAATTTAAAATGATGTTTTCAGAACTGCCCATACTGCATGAATCATTATTAGTCGATAGAATAAATATAAGGCGACGTAAAAGTGGAAAATATTTAGCCACTTTTAACGAGATGACAAGATCATTTTTCTTCTTCTTCTGTTTTTCAAAAAACTTTGGCTGAAATACATTTTCAAAATTTTTCACAAAAATTGGTAAAAGAAAAAAAAACGTGGTAGTGGCAGTGTCTTCTCCACTGCAGCCTCAGCCTTACTTTAAGTCAAGTTATTGAACGTGATTGATCCGCTGATTAGAAAACCTTGAGCTATTTACGTTCTTTAAGGGATAAAAATGTTTTTGTCCAATTTGTCTGTTATTTTTTTTTCTTCTCATAAGTAGATATTGGAAGGAATTTAAGGAGGAAAAAAATCGAGTTAGAACAAATGCTATTCAGATTTTTAGAAAAAAACAATGTGACATTCTCTGTCCACTTCAAAATTATGCTCTATGTTGTGTTGCTCTATCATATACAATATTAATCAAATTCAACTACGTTGTAACAAGAAAATATGTTGAGAAATCAAAGGGAGAGTTAATACTCTATGAAGTCAGTGTTGATGCATTAAGGTGGAGAAAATAACAGCTTCCATTTATTTCTTTCATTTCATTTTGAAAACAAAGCAACATGATATGTGATAAATCCATTTCCCCTCCTTTTGTTCCCGACCTCAGATAAGCGGAAGACAATAGATGGATAAATGCTGTAATATCTGTTCTCTCGGCATGGAGTTCATTTATTGAGCTCTTTACTTAAGAAAGTTGATATCTGATGTGAAGCACCGTACTGAGGTCTACCAATGCTGCGATCACATCAGCTTCATTCGACTGAGATTTTATGGAATAAGTGTGAAAATCCCAGACAACGGTATTTACATTAGTAGGATATTTTAAAAGTTTTGCGCACCTTTGTAATAGCAACACAGCCAGTATCTTAACAGCTGTTTCCAAACAAATTCTACATCGGGATTACGAGATGTGCAGTTTTTGATGGGTTTGCACTTTCGCAACGTAGGAGTCAATCGCGAAGTAGCTAATTTGCAGTCACAAAGACTAAAGAGAGTCTAAAGCAACGGGATACAACAGAAGGGTACAGTACAGTATCGACTGGCTGTCTGTTGCTACGTTGTTACATTGGTTTTGCAAGTGCAGCCACTTGAGTTCAGATGAAAAGAGAGCGAGCATAAATACCGGGGACACTCATCGAGCTTCCACAGAGCTCTTCAAGAGCTCCTTCAACACATGGAGAGCTAAACTGTGTCCAGCGGAAAGGTCAAGTGCTTGCAGAGAGCGCAGGATGGAAACAGTTTCCACCGTCAACCTCTCTGTGTGCGTCGGCTCTATTTACACACCCCGGCACACACAGCCAGAGGCTTCCCAGCTATGTAATTATTAATTAATAGAGATCAAACTCTGCACTACTTCTCTTGATTTTTGGAGGCTGAGCTGAAACAATAAACCGGCATCTATCTGCTGGGACTGACGGCGAACAGTCGATATTTTTGTACTCGAGTTGCAAATTGATGGAAGCTCGCAAACACTTGTGTGGCGGTCCTCCAGGGCAAAGCGGAATGAGACGAGATAACGAAAAGACATAAAGACAAAGAGAAAACGGGGATGTTAAGATGCTCTTATAAAAAGCTCAGACTCTCAACCTCAGGAGGGCGATACTTGTTAGATACTGTATATCAGTACATAAAACCTTTATAATTCCTATTTCTGTCTTGGTTTCTGCTTTATTGTCTTTTTTTTTTTATTATACTACAAGTTTGTCCTCCTTATTTTTCACCTTGCTATGGCTACTGTTTCCTTAATAGAAGTTACTTGCGTTCCCAAAGAACTACAACTTTAAAATGGGCGGCCATTACATAGCACTCAGCATAAACACAGGGAGGACATGTCATTGGTTACCATTTTCTGAGACAACTTACAAAACATACATTTAAAGTTGACAAGTTCAGTTGTTTTAAACATGTATCTCACAAAATGGAATTTTAAAGAAGCTGCCGACTAATAGTTGTAGCTTCATTGTAAAAAAAACCAACCAACCAATGGCTTTATGTTTAAACTGCTGTCATAAACACATTGGGTGGCCTTTTTAACACAATAATGAATCATTATTTTTGAATTGGAAGTTACTGATGGGAAGTTTAAGATCTTGCGGCTTCTTCAGTTTCCAAAATGACACTGCTTGTCAGTGTATGCTTCTTTGAATCTAAATTATACTTTTTGTATCTCAATCAAAAAATACAATTTGAACATTGAACATTTTGACAGCATGAGAACAGTAAGTAATGCAAGTAGACCCGCGCAACAGGATCAATGCAATTGTGACTCAACTATTAGTAACTACTCCATATCAATATTGCTTCTTATTATTAGGGCCAGGACTTTTAATGCATTAACTCTGATTAATTAATTACATACATTTTAACATGTTTGCAATTAATAACTTTTTTTTTCCTGTCGGGAACACTTGCAATCACTCGTTTCTGGTCCAACCGCAAATCTAACGCACAAGTGACATCGGCAAACAGCAGCGCTAGAGGAAAACGCCACTTTTCATGGGCTTTGTATTAAAAAATATATCCGATGGGATGCTGGAAAAGACTGTTGTTGTGCTAAAAGGAGTTAGCTTATCAATGAATAGCATCTAAACATGTTGCAGCAGCACAGGTGTCCTCAATGCTAACATTAGCGTTCACAGTCCGCATTTCTAAAGAAGGCTCCTAAACATTTGAAATCTTATAATAGGGTATAATAACACTTAGCATTAATCTAATGACTTAATAACTTAACAGCTAAAATACAATAAATATCTTTGTTGATGAGCCCACATGTCTATTTATTTAACAACATAGCAGCAAAAAATGGCTTTGGAATTGAAAAACGTTGCTTATTTTGTCAATACACTGTATAGTTTTAGAGGTACGGGTAAGTAGGCAGCTACTGTAACCTGACAGAGTAACAGCTGTTACCCTCACTTTGCTATGCTAATAAGCATCCAGCCAGTTTGGTGCTGCTCAGGTCAGATCAGTCTCCTGGAAGAATAACACAGTTTAAACCATGTTTCATCCAAAACTGCTGATGTTCTCAGAATTCCTTCTTTGGCTAAAGCCAGTCGCTTCCCCAATCGTAGCTCCATGTTTCAAAAGAATATGTAGCTCTGTAAACTCACCAGTTTGTCTAAAGTGATCCATTACGAAGAGCTTTGTGGTTGTGTGAATATCACAGAACAAAGATCTGAGACTCTGTTGTTGAGAACAACCCAATAAAAATGGATCAAATGCTACATGAAAAGCCCCCAAAGACATGTTCAAGCCCCTATATAATGCACTCATTTGACTAAAGGCTTTTAAAGCCCACTTATCCTTGAAAATGAGAAATAGGCTGAGGATTAAAGTCATAACTGAAGAATCACGTGCGTTTCATGCATTATTTGAAAAGCGCATTTGTTTCTCTGTGGCTACATGAGTGAAGCAGGAGATTTAAGGCGTGTTGTCCTGGTTATCAACGAACGCCGCCGCCGCACGCACAAAGGGATGAAACAGAAATTATCAATGCTAAGTAACGCAAGACAATGATGCCTGCGTATCTCACCGAACACAATCGAAGCACATGTGCACCCACTTTAGTCGTCGTCCATGCATTTACGCACAATAGCAGACTCTCAACCCGTTGTCTTCCACTATGTACAGCCTGACTTTTATCTTTTATTTTTAACCAAAGCTTTTGTTTCTCACTCAGCCCAAGTTGTCTAATCAATAAAACCACGCGGTACTCATTGCAGCACATTATTAGAATTGAAAGATTCTGCTATCGGCTTTTTGTGGGCTTTGACTGATGCGGCTTTCACTTCAAAGTTCAATCAAGCCGTATTGGTGGCGCCCGGGAGCCGGGTTGCTCTCTCTCAGGAACCAGGAAACCGAAGCGATAGACTGCCATCTTGTGAGAGAAAAAAAAGGGCAGATGAGCCAGAAGCAGAAGCAGCAACACCACAGATTTGCTTGCCTGCAGACTACTGCAAATAGTGTTCAGTTGGACACTTTTTTTAATCCGTATAATACACAGTCTGGTCACATCAACACAGGCCAATTGAACATGTGGTTCAGCTTAATAGTGAGACAGAAATAAGGCGCCTATACACTTTTCAGTGGACCGGAGGGTTTAAGGCAGGATAAAAAGTCCACTCTGCTCTCCGTTGGAGTGCATTAGCATGCTAATAGCTCACTCCCTTTGAAAACCCTCTCATCTATAAGAATGTCACTGCTAATCTGTGTGAGTCCTAATAATGGCGCTGTGGCGATAAACACAGTGCGCCATGTTTTTTATCGTGTCTGTCTGTGTGGAGAGACTGGATGAGTTTCATTATTTCCTTATGTAGATTTCTGATCTATTTTGTCCTTTGACTCTTTTTCCCCCTCCTCTATAGTTTGTGTTACGTGCTCTCCTCAAGGCACACTGCCCTGCATGTTTTAGAGGTTTCCCTGCTTTAATGTGTCTGATTCAACTGATTGCAGTTCAACAAACGCCTGTTAATCAGTCATCAATTGAAATCAGCTGGACTAAAGCAAGGAAATGCCTAAAACATGCAGGGCAGTGAGGAGCCTCGAGAACCAGGGTTGGGAAACGCTGCCATATCCCTTCTCACTCTTTTCTTTCCCATTGTTTTATGTCTCAGATCGCAATTATGTTGAATATTATTTCTCTGTCTGATGTAATCAGGAACCGCCTGCCTGTGGGTAATCTTGATAACATCAAATCATCTCGGTGCTGAATCAAATTAAGGTTTCGTTTGTTTCTCACCCCAGAATATTTCTGCAAAGTGTTGGCACACTAAAAGCCTAAACTAATATAAGCTAATGAAAGGAGCATTTATTTATTATTCTGGATAATGGCAGTTCACATCTTTAATTTCAGACTCTGTATTATGTAGCAACACTGCAACACTGTGGCAAAATAAAGCACAATCAAGTAACTGTTGCTACATATATCAAATATGATTTAAAAGAAGAAGAAAAAAAAAGTAAAGAAATACAGGTCCAGATGAGTAGGACAGTCGTTTTAGCCCATTATATTGTATGTATCTGTTGAAAGGATCCCACACATGAAGGAACTTATAATGGGTGTCTGACAAAGAGTATCGAATTTCTTCAAGATAGATACAGGACAACATATCATTAAGCCATTTCTAAAAACAAGGAGGGGTAGAGGATTTCCATTCCCGAAAAAGATTTTTCTGGCAAACTTTATGTTTATCCCTGACCAAAGAAGGTAAGGGAGTTGAGGGTGTGGTTAACCTTGAGGTTTGGAACAAGGTTAAACTTTGTTCTCACGTGGGCCAACATGGCTGGTTGGCTAATGGCCAACATGGTCCTAAGCATCTTGTAGAATGACTACAATTTGAAAAGTATCAAAGTTTATGAAAATGTACCTATCTTATCTACCTTTAACCTTCCAAATATTTGCACTGGGAAGCTACTGTATTTACAGAGAGGATGTTAAGTAACTGCAAAGTTAAGTGAATACTTAAAAGGTGCTCAAGCCGTCAGCAATCTTCCTGTGTTATACACATACGGATAAATTCAGAGTAACTTCCTCATACGCAAGCAAAGTGGTATAGAAAAGAATAATAATTTAGAGTTTATGTGAACACTGTTTTATGGATTTTTACACTGCCTTATTTTTCTAGAATCTAGTAACTGTGACTGGAAAATGACTTGTTCCATTTGGCTTATGTGCTTCACACAGCTCGATAATTAGTGTCACACTGCCTCCAAGCTACATTTCCTGTGTAAATACTTATATACTTCTATGTAAATAGCCTCCCAAATCAGCAAGATGACAATTTAAAGGTTCATAAAAATGCATTTGGATAAACTCCCGTGAAAATGTAAACATTTTTAGCGCGCTTAAGGCTTCTGTGACAAGACATTAAGTGCTGATAATCTTTTTGACAGAACCTCACATAAACCCTGAACTCTCCCGGTACATCTCTACGGACTGCCAATGCGAAAGAACCAAAAGATAACTAGTTTGATAGACATTTCTGTAGATCTTCTCAATTTTTAGGGATTATTCTTACAAACATCTGAAAGCCTCCCCCCTTAAGAGACATAATAGCGTTATACTGTGGAACACGTTTTATTTTTGTGTGTGTGCATTTTGGCTGTTTCTCCAGTAGATCCTTTAGTGTGTCCGCATGGAGCTACAATCAAATGGCGCAAGCTGTGAAAATCCAAGAATCTTCTCTTTAAACAGGCCCTGTGGGCTGACGCTGCCCTCCGGAGTGATCCCTTGCCTCATCACATTGTACATGTTGCCATCTCAATCTCAGAGACGACGGTTGAAGTCGGCGCATCGGGGGCTGCTTTGAATAACGGTCCTTTCGGGAAGATTGCCAGCGTTGGCGTCCGTATGACGACAGCCGCCATTAGCCGTAAACGACGAAGCTTCTCATGAAGCTGCTCGTGAAGCTGCACGCGCTTCGATAAATTCCCTTTGTTGTCGCTGCATGGCTCTTGATTGTGACCTTAAAAAAACCCAAAAAAACAATCCCCTGCTTCCAGAGGAAAGCTGTCACTGCTACTCCTCATCTGAAGCTCGCTGTAAGATCCAACACCTCACTGATGCAGCCTGTAGGAGCTCTGTCATGTCCCCGTGGATCTCAGGAGCTTTAAAGAGATTCCAACACTTCACTCATGTTAAAATGTTTCATACTCCTCCCAGAAATCCAAACGCTGTCTTTTAGTCTCTGTAATCTATGGCGTGACTGTATCCTTTAGATCCAATGACAGCTTTGGTTACTATAAAATTTGTGAATGAAATTGACTACAACACTGGTTGTTATGAGTTGTTAAGACTCATTTACACATCTGAAATAAACTTGGCTACACCGATGTTTTGCAGAGGCTGTACAGGCTGGTTGAAAACCAGAGAAATCTTGTGTCTCTAAGGGTTAGTCACTGTACAGGGCAGTTCTTCTGGAGTGTCTTCCTATGGCTTATTGGTATATGTACTGCCTTATGTATGAAATAAATACATAAGGCAATAAAAATGTCTTTAGTTTTTTTTTTTATCCAACGTTTTCCTTCTTGGTCCTTGTACTTACTGGAGCATTCGCTGTTACTATGTTCTAGGCACTAAAACCGTTTTGAGATAACATTACTAGATGTGTTTCCATTACAATTCTGCACAAAACTTTGACAATATTCTGTTAATGTAAAAAAAAAAAACATTAAAAAAATGTGTAATTATAGTATTTTTATTAGATAGGGAGCGCAATTAAAATCACATGTGAATACATTCGTTCACATAAGTCACTAAAAACCATGCAGCATCATCCTCCAACTACTTCCTGTTGTTTTCCTCTTCGTGGTTTGCGTCAGCAGCAACATCCTGTTGTTGATCATGTGACTCGTGTGATTGGCGGGGGGGAAAAAACTATTTCGATACGGCCCAAAAAAATCCACCTCATCCCAGGGGCAAAACTTTTCATCGAAAAACAAGTTTGTTCAAAATTGCTGTGTTTTCGTTAAGCTGATTTATTTTACAAAATGTCAAATTAAATTGTCAATGGAAGCATCCAAAAGGACGTCTGTCTCCGCACACTGCTTCGTTTCAAAACCTCTGAACACTTCAGATTTCAAATCTTCTTCACCAAAAAATAAATTAATTAAACTGTACACATAAATTTATTTATTCACTTACATTTACATTTATGCCTTCATTAAAGAAGATTACTCAGTATGCCTATTTGTGATGTGAACAGGAAGACATTCTGTTCTCTGGTGGGTCCAGAGGGGACTATGCCCCCCATGGCACCTCGTGGGGGCGCCACTGTCCCCCTGTAGTGGCTGACAGAGCAGTTCTTTCCTTTCGCCCAGCAGTAAGCTGAACTGGAACAGTAATAAGTTTTCAGTGCTCAGTAAGCTCTAGCAACACTTAAAAAAACTGGACCTGGTTTGGTGGAAAAGCCTCCATTTTTAGCCTTTTTTAAAAGCATCCTTTCAGCATTTGCCATAAAAACACCAATCATCATGTAATTGTAGGTGAGTACTCTGCGCTCGATTTTGAAGCTGTAGGCTTACCGTTAAAGCAGCCGACAGTCAGGACCCACATTTTTGAGTGAAAACTATCCTTGAGTTAATTTCAGACTTGTTTTTTTTTTTTTTTTTTTTTTTTTTGGTTACTCAAAAAAAAAAAATATAACCCATCATCAAATATGAAAACCACCCTAAAAAACTTCATCCGAATCTCCTAGCAACAAAATTCACTTTTGACCGATATGTGAATTGACGTGTGATTACTGTTTGCTATCTGTGGCTTCCTGTCTGTCCCTTTAGCCTGATATTGCCCATGGTCTGCTGCTATATCAGGGTGCAGAAACCGTCAAGCTAATTCCCTCTATCAACGCCTTATTATCAGATGTGCTGCATGCTCCCTGGAGGAGATGAGAACTCCTCCAGTTGTGGCTAATGCCTGTGAGAAGAGGCTATCTACATGGCCAGACAGCCTCAACACCGACAGGTAACATTTAACACCCGAACCCACACCAACGTCACATCCCCTGCTCCTTATGCCAGCCGTATATTGCCATGTAATGATCCGGAGAGCGAGGATTGGATCAAAAATTAAAAGTCTTTCAACCCCAGAAAATTGCGTAGAGGTAATAAAAAAAACAGCAGAGGGCTACATTGCCGTTAAAACGTATTTCCTGGGGCAGTGAGTCTTTCCCTGTCCTCTTTCTAGATTGTTGATCTGTCACAAAAAAAAACCTAAATATTTCACCCTTCACAGATTCTTTATTTCACCAAAGGAAATAAGCTAAGAAAACACAAAATACAGATTTCGACCGATGACTTTATATATTAAAGTGGTAGTGTTGCGTAGTCCAAGTACATAAAATAATTTTATAGCATAATCAGGTAACTGCTACCTTCAGCTGTTATGAAAACGCTATTAAATATGACTTAAAAGAAATTTGACTTTGCAATTTAATGCATTGAATTTGAGCGTCTGTCTCTTTAAGAAACTCCAGGAAGTCATCACAGCTAGGCCTGTCACAACATGGCTCCTCTATTAACCCTTTAACAACATCTTTACCAGCGCTACATTGAGAAGTAGCTGGTATAATAAACTGAGCTGAGGCGCAGTTCCACCAGGTGTTTGCTAATTGCTGATGGCTAGTTTGAAGGAGCTGAGTTGGGGAGTCGTGAGGAAGGGTTGCTCTGTGAGCTGGACCCTCAGAAGCTTGGAAACGGCAGCTCTGAGGAGGAGCTGCGACTCAAAGGCGGGGCCAGGTCCACCCAGACGTTTTGCACAGCTGAATGGTTGCTATAGGAGATTAAAGGATTTCTCAAACATGCATGAAAGAATCAAGACAACACTCCAGGTATGCTTTTGATGAGGAAATAACATTATAGCATGAAGCTACAAAAAAGTTAACTTTACTTAATACTGCCCTTTACAAAGATGTATCAGATGAGAACACTCAAAACCCATGTTAGCATAGCAACTGAAAAGGCCAGTAAGACCAGACTGTAAAGCAACCCTGACGGCCTCTGTTTCCCAAAGTTCATCTTTTTATCTGTAATTGTCGATGGATGAGGCTTTTGTCCCTTAAAGCCTGAACAAGTGTCTGCCTCACAAGTTGATATCTGCAGTTAGAGGTGTAGCGACACCACAAACACACTCACACACTCACACACACACACGGAGAGAGCGTCTGGGTAGAGGTGAAAAAGATACGGAGTCTTCACACCACCTGGAGGGATGTCTGGAGCAGGGAGGAGGCGGCGGCCGTATGCGCGTGGTGGGGAAATGATTATGAAAATGTTGGCTACGTCATGCTCTCTCCGGCGTGACGGATAGACCTGCTACTGATGAGGCGCAGGGGCAGAAGCGAAGATAGCGGTGAGGCATAAACGCGGTGGGGGTGACGGTTTAGAGACATACGCTTATGAAATGGTACACATGCGCTTGCAAAGATAGCCACGCACAGACATAAAGTTCCTGAGAGCCGTCGTTGTTAGAGGTGGCAATACAAGCTAGGTAATAAAAGGGATATTGATTTGAGGGTTTCCTTGCCTCGCCCAGCTTGTGTTTTAATAGCATTATTGTAGATAGGCTGTATAGCAAAATCCAATTTGTATTAATCTCTTGTGATTTAACCCGCCCCTACCCCCAATCATTACTCGTTATCATCAACAAGTTTGACCGAGTCAGTAAATTGACCAGTTACTATCATTAAGCTTCACAACAGGGCCTGTTTACTGTCTGAGGGGGGGAAAAAAAGTGTCATTCATTAGAGCCACTCTGGGCTCGATGTGCAATAGTTTGTGACTGTATTGTCTGGGATGCCTGGCTTCAAAAGAAAAAGGCTTTAATGGTCAGAGTTTCAGCTGTTGCTACACAAACTGCTTTCTAGGATGAATAAAAAACAACAAATTGAATTTCAGCTTAGCTGTGAAAATGGAAAAGTGTTTCTGTATTATTGGAAAAATGTTCAGTCATTACATGGGAAAAAAAGTCTAGAAGTTTCAACAACAAGCCTATTTTTTTTTCCACAAAGATAAAAACCAGAATCCCTCCATGAGACAAAGATGATAAAAACAAAATTTCTTGATGTGTTTCTGACTGTTTTCTTTTCACAGTAGTGTGATGTTGGCAAAAGTGTTAAGATACCTTGAGCTTTCTTTTTTCTTTTTTAAAAAAAATCTTGTTGCATCACAATCTCAAGATGCTTGTGAGTCGATAATTTTCACAATCTTTTTTCACTCTCTTTTGCAGCTGCAAATATTTTTAGGTGCGTATCCGCCATCTTTGAACATCTTGTCTCTTCACTTCGAAGTGTCATATCATTGGTCTGTGTTTTACAGCAATATTGATGTTTTGCTTCAACTGGTCCAAACCACTGTCCAATATTTGCATCCACATAAATACGTTTGAGGAACCTTTATTCCGGCATGGCGAGGAGTTACGTACATTTGTACGATTCTTTACTAAATAGCCACAAAGATTGTCAAGTGGCTAAAAACTCCTGGATGAAAATTGCGATGTCAAGGCTGTCGCCAGAAAGGTATGGTGCTCTCTCTGTGACCTTGGCCTCATTTGATTGTAGCATCATCCTCCTCTTGTTCAGCGAACTGTAGTTTGATGTCCCATTAATTTTTTTTAAAGAATGGCACACTTCCTTCACTCCTCAGTAAAAGTTGGACAATGATAGTTGTGCCAACATGTTATTCCACCCGACTCTTTACAAGCTCCTATAGAGACACTGTGGGCCTCTGTTGCTCCAGGTGTGAGAATTAATGAGGTTTATGGTTGTGGTATAGTCTTTTCAATTTCAGATGGCAGATTTAGAAGAGTGTACATTAAACTTTCCCCTTTTTTCACGTAAATTAACAAAAACGACGCAGCATCACATTTTAGCCGTTGTAGGATTTCTCTTTTGTCTGTTTTTTCAAGTCATTTCTCCCGCTAGCGCTAGACGAATGCATTTGTTTTGGTCGGATTTACCCAGATTGCCCTGTGCTATAGTCCGCTTGCTAATTGCTGCTGGCTAGTTTGAAGGAGCTGAGTTGGGGAGTCATGAGGAAGGGTTGCTCTGTGAGCTGGACCCTCAGAAGCTTGGAAACGGCAGCTTCCTTGCTGTGTGAATGCTTTTGCATTCACACATAAATTCAAAGTGACTTCAAGTTTACTTCAAGTAAACTGAGAAATAAGGTTTTAGGCTGATCAGAGTTTGATTGCATGTTCACATCTCCCAAAACGAACAACTAAACGACTAAAGCAAACTACCATGGGCTACTTTGTATGTGTCACTTAAAATCAACCCAAAAACATTAAAGCTTGTGGTTGTAAAATGGAGAATTCAAGGTATGTGAATATTGTGAGATATTCCAGTTCCTTTTTTGCATTGTGTTTTGTGATTTTTTGTGCATTCAATTAAAACTTGCAAGCAACAGACAGGTGTAGAAGTTTGCTTTTACAGATCAAAGGAGATCAGCTGCAATACTTTCTGGAGAAAAAAAAAAGTTTGATTCAATTTCTTGTATTTCTTCAGTGACAAACATGTTCCCAGCTGGGGTGCATTATAGATCTGTTAGTCTTTCGGAGAAAAGAAATGTGAGACGGTCTTCCTCTGCCTGGTTCGCTCTAACTAAATCCGGTCAGGGAGTTGCCTCCGTCCCAGCGTTGGCAAGTCTGTGACCGCGGCTCGTCTGATTGGTCGACAGGAGAGCACCGCTGCAGGCAGTTAGAGCGTGTGCAGTAGAGGCAGATGTCAGTACGGGAAGGACACGCCTAAACTGTGACGGCCTGACAAACACAAACAGCCAGAGATGATGAATGGTGATCAGCATGCGCTCATAACGTTATACATGTAACATAATTGGTCTTTTTTTATTATTATTATTTGAGTCAAACATGTTCAATTAACAAGCTTGCTTTGTTATCCAAAGAGCTGTTATACAGAGCTACACTCCAAATAATAAGATTAATCTCAGCCTAAGATGATACAAAGCATGTTTGTTTAAAACTAAAACTGCACATTCTGGCCTGAATGTGTCTATTGATTATTAATTTGGAGAACCTATTTATCAGTATGGGATGCTTTTCGTGCCAAGAACAAAATAGGCAGGTGTAAGACTAAAGTTTCACGTTATTGGTGTTCACCTACCGGTGAGGAGTGTCTGTCAATTCTTCAAAAGTAATGTTTCAGAAATTCTAGGAATTATCTCAATTTCCACAAGAAAAGGAGAATTGTTTACATTTTTATACAGTTAACTTCAATTTTAATACAAGACTCCATACTTAGCTCTAGTATTTTATTTGAAGATATTTCACTGCTTAAATATGCCAATGTTGGTAAAGTAATGGGCAGGAAATAATAAATCATAAGGCATACCTAGAATTATTAATCGGTATGCTAATTTTTTGTATGCTCCCTATTACTAAATTAATATTAAAGTATTTCAATCATTATTGTATCAAATCGTGAGCCAAATAATTGAATCGAATTATGACGTTCTTAACAATACAGTTGTGATACTTGACCTAATATAGTTGATTTCTCTGTCAAATAGTTTCTGAATATGGTCAGAAAATGATCATATCTCCAAAGCTGAGTTAGTGTCGAAAACTAACTCAACTCATCATATTGACTTTTTTGATGTTTGTGGCAAAATGGTTCATAAGGAGAGGCTTATGGTTTGGTGTTTTAATGAAGAGGAATGACATAAAAGGGACTAATGACGTTTATAGAAATTGTGCATAATGTAAACCGAATAGTGTGTTTTAAGTTTAGCATAATCAGTTTAGACTATTGAATTGTAAAGAAATAGTTTGTCATTATTTGTACTGTGACAGCTGGGAATCCTTTTTTCTAATGATGAGACTAACTTCTACAGAGCTCAACACTTGTGATGGTTTTTGAAACATTGGGCTTTCATTTAACCTGGGTCTGCTCCCAACATGTTCTCTGAGAGAATAAATCAAACGTAGAGCCGTTCAGCCACAATCCCTACTCATGTTCAGCGTGCGCTGATGATGGGAATTTTAAGATAAAGGGTAACAGAAGAAAATCCTCAAACACTTTTCTTCCTGTTCGTTTTGCATCTGCTCATCATTCTTCTGTCTGAAGAGGCAGATGTTCAAAGCATTTCCTTCCTGTAGGATTTGTGGAGGACCCTTCAATAGAAGAGCGAATTCGACAAAGGTGCCTCTAAAAGACCAAAGCAGAGTTGTGAAAAGTAAAACGTCAAGGGCTTGGATTTTAATCCATTTGAAATGTTGTGCTGGAGGAATCTGAAAAGGGCAGTGGATGTGAGAAAGCTTTCAAACATCTTGCAGCTTTGAGGAGTTTAAGGAGGAGGATAAAAAAAAAAGAAATAGCTGAACATAAACAACAAAGTCTACAGCAGAGACTGAATGATTTGGTTCATCATATGAATCTGTGTTCATTCAGCAATACTACGTCCTGTGATCAAACACTGGTGGCCCCAGAACATTTTCAGAGGAGTGGCCAGAGAGGGCCAGACAAAAGATGTACAGTGGTCTGTCTATCTATCTATCTGTCTGTCTGTCTGTCTATATATGTGTGTGTACTTGTTTATCTATCTTATTTTGGACCATTCCTGACATATTTACTTATCTTCTGAAGACCAGTGTGCCTTAAGGGGACCAAATTCCAATCCTAATATGGTGGGCCCCCATGTTTAGGGTCAGGCTTTAGGTTTAGTCATAAGGTGCGGTAAGGTTAGGATTACTATAGCAATGGTTGGGGTAAATAAAATGTCTGGTTTTGATATAAATACAGTTACTAAAATGATTGGAAAGTGCAATTTTGTCAAATGTTGATGCTCCACATGGCTGTAATAAACGAGCTTTAGAGGTTGCAAAACTAGCATGGGCCACATGTCTCATAAAAATAGAAAGAGTTATCCCCCCTGAGTTGAAGGCTTAGACTCTCTTAGTTTCATGGATCTGGTAAAGCAGAACCTTCCCCAGCCTGGAGTGCCTCTCGCCGGCCACGCTTGGCTACAGGCCTCAGTGCCGAAGGTTGGGACTTTCAAATTATAAGCCACCAGTGGATGGGAATGTTTGCTATGTCAGAATGTGTCTCTGTCTCCCCTTTACCTCATTAACTCTTTAATAGAAAAGCCAAAAACCACCTCAAGTGAATATAAAAACTTTTTTTTGCAAAATTGAGGAAGTTATTTTGAATTTTGCCTTTAAAATAAACCTTTTCTGATGCGATACTTTAAAATGTGTTTAGAAAAACGTTGATTGAAACGTTTAACCTTTTGATTCTGGGTTTGAATCCTTCCCAAGGGTTTTTTGCATGTCCCATTCAAAAACATGACTTTTAGGTCATGTTTGACCTAAAAGGCTCTAAATTGCCCTTATGTATGAGTGTGTTTGTATGGTTCTGTGTTGCCTTGTCATCTGCAGGTGTGTCCAGGGTGTATCGGACCTTTCGCCCAATGAATCAGACCCCAGCCCATCCACAATCCTGGATAAGGATAAGTGGGTATAGACAATAATGGATTTTGCATAACTTTGTTGCTGCTAATAGACTTGCTTTATATTCATATACTAATGCAAAGATTTCAACCTGCAGCAACCCGTTTGTTACCTCATGTAAACCAGCTTTCTCCGTCTAAAATAACCACTCATGACACTTGTTTACGTCTAACCAATGCAGCTTTCAGGCTAAATGATGGCGCTTTAAAACCAACGCGACTCACGCGAAACAGTCACTTCCGCTTTGTTTCTCTTTGGCATAAAACGAGCTTTATGAGCCTTTTGAAGAGAGCTCTCTTTTGAGCTGTGCTGCATTCATCTGGCATTAAGACGGAGCAATTTACACGCACAAAAGTGTTGTTAACACTCGACTTTGGGTGGGCTGCGTTTGATGAAAAAAGTGCCGCTGTCAGAAACATTAAGACGTACACGTACAACAATCTCCTCTAGCGGCAGCCGTGAATTACTCTTGGCAGGGATACAAGGGGGAAAAAAACACACTGGGAGGATGGTAGGGAGGCTGCCGGGGCTCACCGATTTATTTTGATGCTTAGATGTCTGAGGAGCTTTAACAGCAGGCTCCAAATAAGGAATTTCTATAAGTCAGAGAGAACGTTTGCACCGTGTGTTCTGGTCCTCACACAGGTGCTTCTTGTTCAGTTCATGAATAGAAAGCGGCTCCTTAAAGGCCTCTCAAATCCACCACTTCACTTTTCTCCCTGGTGAATAAGAATCTATTTCGCTCCTTCTTTCCCCCTTATCTCTCTCTGTGACATCATCCTCCCCTTTGCGCAGTCTGATCTAAAAGTCGAAATGGAGAGCGTGTGTGTGGGTGTGTGTGTGTTCCTGTGTTTACAACCTCTCGCCTGCTGTGACAAAGTGGTGTGATAGGCCATGTCACGCGCGTGGACAATGAGCGGACGGGAGCTGGCTCGTGCACGATGGAGCGCGTCCGTCTCCTGGGCGACATTAGAATCCATCCGCCACCTTCCGTGTGGCTCATGCACGTCTCACACACAAATGTCGGAGACTTGATAGCACACATACACACACACGCAAACCTGTCGTCTCATCTTTCATTTATTTATTTTTTAGCTTGGCTTCCTTATGTTGAAGGTTTGAGGAAGTCTCACAGCTGACGCTGTTGTTTTCTGTCAGATGATTCGATCTCTAGCTACTCCAAAGTTGGGAACAGAACATTAAACTGGACTGAAAGGAGGTGGAGACAGTGCAGGTAAAGCTGAAACCAGATATTTACATTTACTGCAAATCATTTATCTCACCGTCTGCCATTAGGCGGTGGCAGACGGTGAGATAAATGATTGTTTCTGTTTGCTGAAGGTTAAAATAATAAGCGAGATATATTTTTCGAGATAACTCTTTCTTCATATTCAGAAGTTTCCAACATTATGCTTTTAAACAATCTTGGAAACCCCAGAATATGCCATGTCCCAGTAGTGGGCACATTTCTTAGCTAATTCGCTAATAGCTGAGCTAATTTTCTTTTCAAATGCAACCTAATAGCGTATCAAGCAGCATTGCTCCAAGGTATTTCCGCTTCCCAAACTGCATTTTCTTTTGAACATTTTTGAAAAAAATCTGCAAGTAGGTAAGTTTTTGCTAGTTATTAGAAGTTACGTTCCACAGAAAATACATGGAGATGTAGGTGTCCAGCAGTGTGAGGCAAATGACCTCCATTTTGTTTTAATTATCCCACATGAAAGCTAGAAAAATCCTGATACAGGGGCTGAAATACGTGGGAGGAGGAGACAGAAGTCAGTATCCCTACAGCCACAAGATATAAATTCTTGTTACTTGTCACAGAGAGAAACTATAACAATAAAAGAGAAATACATTTTTAAAAAAACAAACATTAAAAGCATCTGGCTGTGTGAAGCTTTTGTGTCTTTGTTTTTTCCCCTCGTCATCTTCGTCTCCCACTTTCCTTCCGTCTCTTTTTGTCCTAGCTGTCATCCTTGTCGTCTGTTTTCCTTTTCTTTTTTTTAAAGGCCCTTGAATGTCTGTCATCAGGAAGCCCACACAAGCACACGTGTGCGGCGGAAAATTCCGGCTCCGCTTTACTTATCCCAATTACACGGACAATTACGGCGCGGTGAACGTTCAGAATGCATTCGCAGACTTACTGAATTAGTTCTAAGTGTGGACATAAACTGTGCTCTCACTTTCGGTCCATCTCATTTGCAAACATTCTCCTAATGTGCTGCCGTTTGCCTCCAACATGTAACAAAACTTCTGCCTTGGTGTGGGTTTGTCTGCTTTTTACCGTCCAGCGGTGAACTAAAACAAAGGAAATAGGAACTGAAACGTTGAGTCTTCAAATGGACAGAGTAACAGAGCAAAATCTTTATTTTACAAAACTTGACCTTAGTTAGTTATTTTGTTATGGGAGTAGCTGCATCTTGCGGAAGCCCACCGCCTCCAGGCATTTTTCTTGTAGCGAGAGACGAAAGAACTTTGCTTATTTCCTCCAGAATTCAAAAGACACCCGCGGCATCTAATTAGTTCTAAAAGTTGTAAGCGTGCCGTAAACATCAAGTGCGTATATGTGATCGATTTTAACTCATTAGTGGAAACATACATTGCGAGAGGGTAGAACGACATCTCTGAGAACACAATTAAGCCGTGCGTACAGTTAGGCCAGCGACCGCTCCGCAGTGAGAGCCCTCGTCTCTTACGGTGAGCTCAGAGTCAGAATCCAGGCTGCTGTTTGCCCAGATTCTGTTCTCTCTGCCAGTATCTTCTACAAGAGCTCATTAGCTTCTTCTTGGACCATAATTAGAGTTTACCAAACAACAAATCTGGGCATTACCACTAACTATCAGTTTTCTGTAACTGTTTTTTTGGTGGCCTGGTGTCTATCTATGGCGGTCAACGGGCAAAAAGGAGGGGGTACACCCTGGACGGGTCAAATGGAGCTAGAGATACCTGTTCGCTTTGGATTAGCATTATCACATGACGATGGAGTTCAGCTTACTCTATAAATTACTCACAGTCGATTCCCTGGGATCAACAACACAGACAATCTCTGCATTTATTTCAAGTAAGGTGTGGTTGCTAGGTAAACCTAATTCTGTGTAAATACAGCTTAAAACATCTGGGAGTTTTAACTTTTTCCAGAGTTATTGTATTTTACTATGAAGTTAGCGGTGAAAGCAAATGTAGCTGAAAATGTTTGTCAAGCCCCAAAGCAGCTTTCCTTCTCCCTGCACTGCAAAATCCTTGAATCAAGACTATTACAGCTTCTGACCTCAGCTTGCTAAGGTAAGTAAATAAGCCAACATCCGCTCCTCCGTGTTCCCAAAATGAGACAAAATCTATTTCTGTCTGAGGTCTAGCAGCTTCTTCCTGCCGTCTTGTCAGCTTTTTGTCACAGCATTGTTCCCTTTGTTGCTCCTAGTAATCCACTTCAAACAAGAAAGCCCTCCGAGCGCCGTGTCATTACTCCGCTTGTCACGCGTTGCTTCAGAATCCGTTTCATTCCTCGCCGTCGCTCATTTGTAGCATTCATCGCCCCGCGCAATCGGACACTTCAATCCATTAGGCTGCTTTGCGAGTACAAAAGTTTCTGTTTGCTTTTAGTCAAGGGGCTGCCATAAATTGAATATATTTGTCTCTATCAAACGGCAGATGGTGTTTACAAAATTGTCAACTAGAAATCTTTGTGGAGAGAAACTGTGTGAACATGCTAATCAATGCTCCTCATCAAGTCTTCAAAGAGGGCAGGGGGCAGCGTTTGATGGCGCCGGAGACGCCGTCTATGACGGCAGAAATAGACATGATCAGAAAAAGACAACTGTGGTTGTAATTTTTTGGTGGTAATACAGAGGCAGGCATCAATTAGCCTGCAACTGTGAGATTTACGCATTATTATTTCTCTGCGTTCCATATGACTTTGACTCTGATCGGCCCTTTGCTTTGGCCGACGCACTAAGCTCAGCGAAAACTGTGATACCCAATTCACTCCATGTGTTGCTTTCGTTTCGTTTCTCTGCTTAATCTTTGCCTCACTTTCATTCTCTATCAATCTCCCCTCCCACAGAGGGTTTGTGACAGCTGTAAAACCTCATATCAAGGTGTTGGGCCTGCAAACCCTTGCCCTTTTCCTCCACCTCTCCTCCCCTTATCCGTTTTTTTCCCCCCTGCGACTCTCCTTTTCAGCCCCGTGTTGAATGACGCCCTCACCCCTCCTCCTCGCCTCCGTCAGTAGGCAACCCTCTGCCATCGCGGCGGAGCTATCAGCAGACGATGCCGCGGAGCTGATAACGGTCTCTTTTATCTGTCGCTTAGCAGCACAAAGGGGCCTGGGCATTGATCAAATGCCAGCAGACTGATGGCTGCTCAACAGGCTGCTTTTTACACCCACGACACTGCCTATGGGACAAAAAAGAAGAAGGGAGGAGGATTCAACTCTTGCTGGAAAATACAAGGACTGAGCTGACAGTCTGTATTTATGGTAATACTGAAGGGGGAAAAAATAGCAAAAAAAAAAAAATGAACAGGCTTTTTGAGTTCTCTGTACATTATGGGGAGTGAATGACACACACTGAACGTTTGAAATGGTGGTTAAGCTGAAGGAAGCTCCCCTTGTGGAAGCTAGGAGGTAAAACTCCACTGAAACATGTGAAACCAGCATAAAACAGGTTCATTAACACATAAATGGGCTGAAGGATCTGAGGGATGATTTACATGTTTGAATCTTGTCTAAAACACAGTGTTCGTATACTAATGTCGTTAATGTAATAAGAAACAAAGTGTAGCACATGAGTGGTGAGGTCAGGCTTTTAATGATTACGTTTAGGCCCTAAAGTTCAACACTCTGTATATTCTGTGTGTAACCCTGAGTGGAGTTGTCTAATAAGTCTAAGCTAAATTATTAAGACGAGTGGATCATCCCTGCTAACATTTCTATCCCTGTTTTTTGTAAAAGTCTGTTCATTTCTTTTTAAATCGTGCAAATCCTCTCTGCCAATGCCCTATCCGCCAATGCCCTATCCGCCAATGCCCTATCCGCCAATGCCCGATCCGCCAATGCCCGATCCGCCAATGCCCGATCCGCCAATGCCCGATCCGCCAATGCCCGATCCGCTTATTCTTAGCCTGGTCATTGTCTACCTGCGCAATTCCTCTCCATTCTCATCCCCCTTCAGTGACCCGGATGAAGCAAAGTGGTGATGGACGTTTAACGAAACACATGCTGGCACTGACCAAATAAAAAACAAAAAAAACTTGGTTTAGTCAAGTTTGTCTTCTGCTGGAATTTGGTATTTTGTCATATATTTTGCGTTTGTATTAATAGTTTCATCTTAGTCTTTAAAATACCAGAATTGACTCGTAACATTTTAAAATATTAAGTCAGACGTTCTGATCTGCTACTCAGAACCTGCACAGCGTTTTTTCTAAATACCTTTTTTACTCTCGTTTGAGTGATTTTTTTGGATCACTACTTTTTAATTTATACTTATTATGTTAAAATGCAGCTACTCTGACACTTGTTTTCATTTCTGAAAGGTGCGAAACTTATTTAAAGGATACGAAACAGGTTTTCAAACGGGATAAGATTTATTAACAAAAAAAATAAATAAATTTTTCAGCCAAGAAAAATACTTGACAAACTAAAAAGAAACAACAAGGCAGTCTTTATCAGTAAGTTTGTTTATGGTATTGATCAAATCTCCCCCATCTGGTGTCACCAAAGCATTTCAGAAGTTCAATAAAATCATCACTTTTAGGTTATTAAAGTTTACGCTGACATTTCGATAACTTGCTGTTATCTCGTCGAAGGTAATCCGTTTCACAGCTGTAACTATTATTAGCGGCTGCTGCCTGTGCATCCATGTGTGCTACACTTTGTGAACACGTTATTAAAATCCTGTTAGACATTAGTCCTCGGGGGAGTCAGACAAAACGCTGAACTTTTGTGCAACCACACGCCACTTCCAGGAACAAAAGGCAGAGTTGCGGGGAGACCCCCGCAGCAGGCTCGGCTAAGAATAGACGTACATAATGACATTTTAATTTTGTGCTGCCAACAAATCGGCTGCGTTCCCTTCCCCTCGTTTTTGTCTCAAGTGTCAAACCGTCAGCATTTCTTCCCTCGGAGTGAAGCAGTGAGTGTCAAGCAGGAGGAAGAGAGAGTGGCATTATTCTCATACACCACAGTGACAAAGGCCACCGTTTGATTGTCTTGATGATACTGGAGAAGATTTTTTGTCAGGGTTTAATCATGGTGGGAGAGCAGGGCTGAATTTGTCTCTTTCTCGGCTGATCTTTCATCTGTTGAACAGAAGCAGCTGTTTTAGTTGTTTCCTGACATTGAATCTGTCTGTATAGGGATTGATTCTAAAAAGTCCAATGTGATGTGTTTCAGCCTGCGTTCACACCAGCCGCTTTAATCAAACACTAGTTTGTTTTGTCTCTGGTTTGTGAATGAGCAATCAAAGTCCGATGTGGACCAAAAAAGCGAACTCTGGTCCTTGGTTGGAGTGAACTTTGGTGCAGCTTGAATTCATATGTGAACGCTGAGTAGCACTTCAAAAACAGGAAGTAAACTATAGCTCATGGCATTCTGGGTAAATGCAACCAAAACAAATGTGAGTCCAACTCTAGAGGGAGAAGAAATGCCTTGTAGACTTTCGGTAAGACAAAGCAAAAATCCTACAGCCGCTAATATCTCATGGCACATTTCATGAAGAAGGATCTGTGTTCATGTGTTCTTTGGAGGGTTTTGTGTCATTTCCTAAGGATCAGTTTTAAAATGTGTTTTCTGCTGTAAACCAAGACCAACAGCAGTGACATTAAATCACAGTTACTTAAAAAATATATATTTAAACTATTTCCCCTTAATTGAGGTGATAGTGAGTGTTACAAGTGCAAGCTAAGGTATAAAACAGATAGATAATGTAGTTGTTTTGTTCCATAACGATGTATCTGGCCTTGGGAATTGTCACTTGATTTTGTGAGTTTGCGCTTGTTCCTGGTGAAGTGTTTGCTCAGAGTATGTTAATGCTGTGCTCACAACTCGATATGCTCTTGAGTTGCCAAACAAATACAAGTTATTGTTTTTCTGCTCTGCAGCCACATCCTGTTAATCAGTTCATCATCACAGCCTGCAAGAAATCGCTGCGTCATCGATCAGACAGATTAAAAAGCCCAACTCCATCCCACTTTTAGGACCAACTGAGAGCTTATTTGTGTATTTAAGCTGCACAACTGGACTTCTAATTTTGCTATGTTAGCATGTTTTGAGCGCTTTATGGGCTGCAACAAGTGGCGAGGTGTTGTGGAGAAAGTTACTGTACCAATAATGGTAAAGGACTATAAATGAAAACTGATTTCTAAGCTGTTTTTGCCTGGATCACAAAGGAAAAAAAAGAAAAAAAATTGGCTCTGAATTCAAACCTCTGCTGTTTCTTCCTTCTCTCCTCTGTGGATGTCAGATACAATCAGTGGAATAGGGACTTTCACGTTAAATCTGCTGATGCTGCATCGTTGTGTGCAGGTGCTGACAGATTTATCTGTGGGTTTAAAAAATACACACACATTTTAAAATGATGGGAAGGAAAGGCTTTATCCTGTCTGATTCTCTGAAGTGCTCTTTAACTGACCGTAGTCAGTCTGTTGTCTAACCCAGAAATGTACACAATGCAAGCACCTGTGAATTCTGACATATTTTACCTGCCAGGAAAGAGTCCTGGTATTTTAAGCATTTATTGAGCAATATAGACACGTTGAATGCTACTGTTTACATCTGGGAATTTCACGCATGCGCACATCAGTGGAGGGCAAACAGACTATTCCTTCATTTGCCATCCATAGCTGTGGTGCTGCGGTAGAACGGATCCATTAACTAAATGAAACCTGGAGATGTTGGTGTTTTTAATGCAGTGCAGTGCGCCACAGCAGAGGGGGAAATAACAGAGAAACCATTGACGAACAACTCAAACCACTCGTATTCGTCCTTTTTCACATTCTCTGTGTAGCGCAGACCCGTTGCCATAGCAACTGGCTGACAACAGCGCCATAAGTGCATCAGAATTCAAGACCAAAAATCATGCTAACATTTCCCACACAAAGAGCGGAACGTTCAGTCCACTACAGTATTATGCTTTCAGACTTGCTGCTTGTTTTGGCTTTATTAATAAGTGATTGAACACAGCAGTGGCTGATTAGCTAATTTAAAGACCTGCTGTACCGATGATCTGTCAGAGAGTTGGCGTGTGGGTCGCTTTTCTTTTTAACAGAACCAAAACACACGGAATTCCACAGCACATCTAGATGTTAGGTTTGTCAAAGTCAAACTAGCATAGCTGACCTACTTTTCACTGACCTGTGAAATGTGATACCCTTGGACCTTGCTATCCAGTTGTCATAGTGTTGACAATTAGTAGCAAAGCAGTGAGTTCATTTTTCTTTAATATATCATGTGTACATTTAAGATTTAGTGAGTTATGTGGACAATTTGAACGCTAAAATCAAGGGTAGTTATTGTCAACGAGCAGTTTTTTGGACACCAGCAGGGACCTGGAGTCCGGTATCTTGTGCATGTGACGTCATGTTGCAGCTTGTCTATATTCAACAAGTTAGTCAACTCTACATGCATTCTTTCGGGTTTTTATTCTTTCATTTGTTTTCTCTCTTCCCATTTCTCCTTAGCATATACAAGTTGTGAGTTAGCCATTAGCCGTGTACAATTTAAACCTGAGGATGTGGTTGACTGAAACTGGCTGCTGCCCTTATGTTGTAACTCTAATACTATGATTATAATAACTGCAAACTTTTACATACTAAGCATAGCAGTAGTGGGGTTTTCATGCACCAAACAGCAAAGCAGAAAAAAGGAGATTTTATGGCAATTAGAGATTCTCCCGTGGGTACGTTTTTAGAATACAAAATTTGAAGGAGCACAAATGAGTTTTTAGAGGATTAATAACCTCTGGTAAGGGACTTAAAGGCTGCATTAAACATTAACATTAAGGGGACTGTAACATGCTGAGGGCATTTCCCGTGTTTCCTTTAGTCAGTTCCATTTTTCTTTCTGCACATGAAACAGAGTAAAATTGCCAAGTATTAAACTAGGTTCATCAGAATTTGAAAAGATGAAAAACATGACACTGAAGTTAGCTTCGAGTTCATGGTTTCCAGTTCAGCAGGGAAATAAGTGAAACAGCTCATTAAAAAGCTACAAGCAGAACCCAGCTGCCAGCACTGATTAGCTAAACCACATAAAACCAAAGTATGTGACTTTTATGAAACATTCTTTTTACATATATGTTACAATATGGTCATACTGTGACAGTTTGTGACAGTTTGCTATGAGACTGATCATTTGTAAAACATTAATCTTCTCCACCTCCTCCCAGAGCTACTGTTGCTCTCTGAAGAAATGCATCGCTCCCGACCAAAAGCAACCAATCAGAGCCAGGAGGAGGGTCTTAGTGCTGTCTCTCATGCTCAGGTGCTGCTGCTCAACTTACTAATAGCAGAGAAACAACTTATTGTTATGGAAAAACTGTTCACCTGTCATCGGTGGAATGCTCAAGCTAACTAGCTTGAGGGTTCACAACAGGCTGTGCTGACTGCAACTTGCTCTCTGCTAGCGCTGTTAAACACACAGAGAGTGATTGACAGCACTAAGACCCTCCTCCTGCTTCTGATTGGTTATTTCTAGATAGCACAGGGAGAAGGCAGAGGAGCACCATTTTTTTCTTACCTACAAAATTATTTTTTATACTGCAGCTTTAAGGAAAACGTTAGCATAGCCTGTGAAATTAATATAGAGTATCTAAGACAGAAAGTCTGTTAGATGGATAGAAAAAAAAGGGAGCAGGTGTTGTTCATATATTCAGAATTTTTACTGTCAGTACAGAAGTTAATTAAATGCTGTCAGTCAAGGTTGCATGATATTTTTTTCATAATTTCTGTATTTTGTTGTTTTTTTTTGCATCTCTTGCAGCAGCGCCCCCTTTAGCAGGTGGCGCTCTGGGTAGCCGCCCATGTGGCCTTTGGCATATGCCGGGTTGGAACGCTGGGCTCCGGGCAATGTTAGAAACCCAGCCCGTCTTGGTGTGGTGCAGACCTTCTTACCACAACATTCTGTTTGTGCTTCCAATTGACACACATACAAAATGGTACAGTGAAAGATGAAAAACAAAAAAGTGATGGATTAGTATAGCTAGTGCTAATGTTTGAGGGTGAAGTTCCGTGTTAATGTAGCAGCTGGCATCGTTCATGGGCTGAAGGGGTTTTTTGAAATGTGCCCTTAATCTGCAAGGGGCGTAATTGATATTCGAATGTACACATGCATGCATTCGGGAACAGGATCAAAGGCCTTGTATAAATAATGCAGATGCTTTTAATCTACTTCAGTCTGAATTGTACACCTGGAGAGGTCAGAGAGGTAAGAAAAGCTAAATAAATCAAATAAAAACAGCTTTTCAATTGATGCCTTATTGCAAAGACACTCCTCTCTTTTTTGGCATAAATGCTCTGTCTGGCTCCCTCTGTCTTTCCCAGCATATATCCATCTATCTTTGATTTTTTTTCTCTCTCTTTCTTCCTTTTTCTGCAAAAATGACAATAGCGCTCATCCCTCATGGCATCAGTGACACCACTGTAAATCTTAACTCCTGACAAGACTGGAAAAAACACTTGTCTCAGCTGATTTATGGATCCTCCTTAACTATTGATACTAAATGCTAACTCCAATGCGGAAGGTAGCCTGGTGACATTTGTCTTGCAGTGAATGTAGCCTTCCTTCATTTGGGTTTTCCAGTAAGAAAAATAGATCATCTTTGCCGTTCGGGAAGCTCAGACGAAGCCCTTTCTTTTGAAATCATTTATTTATCAAAGACTCGACGGTTCAGAGAGAAGTTTGAAAGAACAATGCAGCTATTAAATACTCACACAAGTGGAAAGGCATTTATCTTTATGTCCAGCATTTTTTGTTTTTTTGTTAATCACTTACTTGATGTAAGGTGGTAGTTAACACTTCCAGGAAAAAACGTAAATAAATACTGCCTCCCCCTCTCTCTCCTCCGTTTGTTCTTTCAAACATGAAATTTAAAAATGCGGTAAGATGATGCGTACCCACTTACCTCCCTGAGCATTTAGCCATCACCGCTAATTCCAGCATATTGCAACCACTTTATGTTCCTGTGGCACAAGCACCTCTCACGGGCTTTTTTTTTTTTTTTCATAAAAATTCAAGAAGGGTTTTTGGTTTTTCAGTGTAATAAAAGTGCGGAGACATAAAGCAATTATTCCCGTCTTTTCACAAAATGTCATGCTGAGATGTGGGCTGTGGAAACAGGAGGTGTAATTTTCTTTCTTGTGAAAGTCTTACGGGTTTAAATCTCCTTCAGTCTATACATACTGACTGTTAGCTATGCTTCAGTTTATTCAGCTAATATTTCTCTGAACACTTATTGTTCGCATTGCACTTTTATCAGCAGTCAGTTGATCCTGTGAAATGGAAAGCCGAGTTATTCACATTAACTGTTCTTGGAGTTTTTCTGCCTTTCATGACACAAGTGGTCATTAATTATTTTCGAAGCAGGGGTGACTTCACAACCCAGCTTAAAGACTTTTTAAGCTGGCTTTCCCATCTTACTTTAGCAATTAGCGCTGCTAGCAGGAGCATCATTTCTAACGCAGGAGTTTGTTTGTATGTCTAAAAGGGTAGAAACAGTCAACTTTCTCAGCTCTACCTTTCTATAAAGTTGAAAGACTCTCATTCTATCTTTCCTACGAACTGTAGACATATAAAAAAAAAATTACTTCGTTTGAAATAGCCTTCCAAAGCTTTTTTTGGTTTCCTTAATATGACTTGAGTTAAACACCCAGTTGATCAAGACAAGAGCCAACTTGGATACCTCTTCCCTTACTTAACTAAGAGTCTGTAAACTAACATTTTTAGCTCAAACTAAAAATGTAGCTAGCCCAGACTTAGCTATTTCAGATCTAACTAAAAAGGAAGCTTTAGCTATCTCAGAGCTAACAAAAAAAGGAGCTATCTCAGATTTAGCTATCTCTGAGCTAACTAAAGTTTTAGCTATCTCTGAGCTAACTAAAGTTTTAGCTATTTCTGAGCTACTAAAGTTTTAGCTATCTCTGAGCTAACTAAAGTTTTAGCTAACTCAGAGTTAGCTATATCAGAAGTAGCTAAATAATTAACCGGCTCAGATTTAGCTAGCTCAGGCTATGTAAATATGTCTTTTGGAGCTAAATAATTAGCTTGCTTACTAAGTATATATAGAGAGTTAAATGTTTCGCTCCAACTAAATATTCAGATAGAAATCTACACATTAGGTTTGAAGCTAAATATGTTACTAGCGAGTCACATATTTAGTTTCTAAATACCACAGCTTGCTAATGAAACAGTTTGAAAATCTATCATTTATAAATGAATCTTCTGTACAGCTGAATGGAGTCTTGGCCTTATTTCTCAACCTTTATTTCCCCCCCGCTTGGATTGTATAAACTGTGACAAAACACGAGCTGCATAAACAAAACTTTTTCACAGCTGTGCTGTCATTTGTTTTCAGTTTTACGAGGGAGAAAAAGACTCCTCTCCCTCCCTGGACTTGTTGTAGGCAGCGTGATAAGAAAGTGAAAAAATTACAGTGACACTTGTAGCACTGCACCATTGTATCATCTGAATAGCTAATCTGCATCTGCCTGCTGATTTCAACAACACTGTGTTCCAGACACCCCCCAAACAGGGCTGTGGGGGCGGCGGAGGATGCTGAGTTGGAAGATGTCTTGCCTCGCAATCAGTCCCCAGCAGCACATGGAGAGCTGTTGTAATTAAGAAGATGTGTCCCCCATGAATCCTATTCATGAAACAGGACTTTAATTCCTCACTAATTAAGGCCAATGTGGGAACGGCAGAGGGAGGGGTGACGTATAGGAGTCCCCTGCCGGGTGGACCAACCACTGAGTTAGATGATTAGCTGAGGTGTAGAAAACGTTGCAAGAAAACTGAATCTCACCAGCACAGCCAGACACACCTGCCCACCTCTCTCTGCTCCTTCGCTCGCCTCCCAAAGCTGCGGGAAGGAAACCCAATCTACAAAGAAGCAAACTTTTCAACTGGAAATCCACTCTTACGGAGCAGTTTTCCCCTCTAATGGGAGGCAGGTTGCAGTAGGTTGACCGACTAGCTTCACTTGCCTTTGACTTGCTGTCAGTAGGACAACAATGCTACAGTTTCGTACAAAGAAAAGGATTTTCCTCTTACAATATCGGAGAAAAAAGACAGGTAAATGCAAAAAGCAGATCTCAAATGATTCATGAAGGAGAAAAGAGTAACCAAACGAACCTGGCTCTATGTGAAAATTGGAAACCTATATTACCAGACGTGTGGAATCAAGAAATCACAGCCTCTAAAAACCTTAAAATAGCTCTCATACACACAGACATTAATATGATTCTGTACAGAAGTTTACGTAAAATTATGGACATTAATGTTACATTCATTTTGAGTTTTTTATCGAAGCATTTGAACTGCTCTTTTTACAGAATGGAGAAACTATGAAGTATACAATTTCAATGGTGACTAAAAACCAGAACTGGAACTGCATATTTGAATGTATTGTGAATTGTCAAACATTTGCATACAGACTCAAATACATGCATACACCACTTCCACTAAAGCCGTAAAGTTTTAGCCAGGAAGCAACTCAACAGCGGACCCCCACCAATTCACGGTTCAGTATTTGTGGATTCAGCTATTTACAGGTCTTTCTATGAAATGTGACTCCTAATTATGTGTGAACAATTTGCCTATTTTCATCCAGCATATCTAAAATATAGGAAGCTGAAATACCTTGGCGCAATCAGCCAATCCAGGAGCGTCATCCTACAGACTGTATTGGCTTCTGCAGTAGTGATGTAAGAGTTACGAGTGTGTTTGATAATGAATATTAAGGCATATTTTGTGTTTACTGAACCATCAGGTTTGAAAACACTCGTTGAAAAACCTGCTTGCACACCTCGCCTGTGGTGGTGCTGCACCAAGAAAGGAAACAGCAGGAAAATCTCAGAAGATGACATGAGTCAAACTTCCTTCTTCACAAAATGTAAACAAAAATGGAGTAGCGTCAGATTTTAGCGGTTGTCGGATTTCTCTCTTGTCTTTGACAAAAGACCATAAGCCATATTTACCCAGAATGCCCTGCGCTGTTGTTTGCTTTGTACTTTTTGACCGGTCTTCAGTCTGCTTGACTTCATATATGTATTTGAACCGCACCAGAGTTCACTTCAATCAAATCAAGACCTAGGTTTTTAGGCGGACCAGAGTTTGGTTTTTTGGTTCATGTCACAATTCAATTGTGCATTTGCACCTCCAGAAACAAACTGGACTCTATAGGCAAATGGACTAGAGTTAGATTAAAGTGGACTAAATAGGGCTGGTGTGAATGCACCCCTAATAGGCAGTGATAAGGGTTTAAATAGATGGTCTAAAGTATTTTCACATTTTGCAAATACTTCAAAATTTGTAAAAAATTGCAGATGATTGTTGTCCATAACCCCTGCGAATCCTGGGAGTCCACTGCATAGCAAAATCTAAATAAAGGTAAAAAGCAGTCACTCATAATTATCAGTCTGGAAAGGGTTAAAAACATTTCTAGGGCTACAGAGAAAAACCTGGAGAAACATTACCAACAAATAGAGAAAACATGGAACAGTGGTGAACTTTCTCAGCCTACCAAACTTTTTCCAAAAACAGCATCTATGGTCCTTTAGACCTCACTTCCCTTGGCTGAGGTCAGTGTTCAAGATTCAACAAGTCCAGGCAAAACAGCATCAGTGGCTGAGTTCAAAGACATAAACTACAGCCAACCAAAAGGAACTCAGAAGCTAATTTCACAATTGACAACCACCAAGAGTATGAGGTAAACGTGCTGATGAATGACAGGTCGAAAGTGGAACTGTGTCTCATTCCATCTGGTGTGAAACACTAAAACACGGTGGAGGTAGTGTGATGCTGCTTCAGGACCTGGATGACCTTTGGCTATATGCAAACAGCTCTACACCGAAAAGAGGACCAGAATTACCCCACAAAGGTGCAAAAGACTCATTGCCAGTTATCACGGCAGCTTGATGGCAGTTGCTGGTGCCAAGGGAGGCACAACAGCTATTACTTTTAAGTGGCTATTACTTTCACACAGGGCCAGATTGGTTTGGATAGCTTTTTTCCCTTAGAAGATAAAATAACTGTCTGAAAACTGCCTGGTTTTTTTTCTCTTTTTAATTCACTCTGGTTATCTTTGTCGGTTAACGAAAAGAGTTTGAAACATAAATGTGACAAGAGAAGCCAAAAAAAACCCCAAATGAAATATGTGAGGTGGTCGTGTCATTACAAGTGGTCGTCTTTCTGGTGTCAGAGGGCCGTTGTGCTCGGTTCGCCTTCCTTGCCACTTTGTCTCTGTTTAAAATGACTGTAAACAAAACGCTGACGGTAAAGTGAGGGGAGACGTCAGAAGAACAGGCTGCGACTTTGGATGACAGTTGTTTTTGTAATATGGCTGTTCGCAGCTTCGGCTCCATGCGATGCCTGCTTCTCTTTTATGTGTGTACTTCACCAGAGGCAACGGGTATAAAGCACTCTGGAAGTGTCTCTGCGGCACATTGTCACCGAAATCTGTCAGACTCCTCTCTCAAACTCCGTCTCAGTCTGTCTCACTCGCTGTGTTTCACTGTCAACACTCACACACACATCCCGACAAACGTTTATAAATGTATATGTATAGATTAGCATATAGAGAAAGGAATACCCATATTTGTTTCATTTGGGTTGAGATTAACAGTGTGTTGCGAAAGTATTCATACACCTTAAAGTTTTTCTGGTACTATGGCTCCAACTTCAGGATATTATTCAGGGATTTTATGTGAGAGACTCAATGAAAGCGAAAAAACATATGTGATTTTTGACATTTTTGGGGGGGAAAAAATAACTGAAACATTTGGCTCACATTTGAATTCACTCCTCAAGTGAACACCTTAACATTGCAATGACACCTGGAAGTCTTTAAGGGCATGTCCTTCAACAATTGGGTTATCTGCAGAGTTATGGATCTCTGCAGATAACCCAGAGGTCAGCTTCTCGTCTGACCTTTCCATTTAGACGGGCGGCCATGTTTTGGTAGAGTTCATAGTTGTGCTGTACTCTTTCGCTGTGGGATGTAATTTTATAACCGCACTTTGCTTTAGTCTCTACCGGACCTGTCTGCTGAGCTCCTCAATCCTCAAACTTTTACATGCCATGGCCCCCAAACATCAACCTTTTGAATGTTTTTTTTTTTTTCTTCACTATTTGGTCATTCTTACGTTTGTTTAGCCTCAATTCTGCCTCATACCTTCTGATTTTAGTTGGCCAGGAGTTCTGTGGTGGAAACAAGCGAACATGGCGAAGCAGCATTCAGTTTCTATGCAAAACAGCTGAAACACTGAGTTCCTTTAAATCAAGCCTAAAAAACCCAGCTGTTTAGAGTTGCCTTTGATTAGTATTATGTTGAACATTGATCGACTTATTTGATATGTTTTGATGATATTTGCTTATGTCTGTATGATGTAAAGCACTTTGAACTGCTTGGTTGCTGAAATGAATGTGCTGTACAAATAAACTTGAATTGAACATTTTATTATCAGGTACTATATTATGGCTATCAATCCGTTGTTTATGTAATGATAATATTTTTCACCACATATAAAAACTTATATGTCTGTTTCGCGGATCAAAAAGTCCATGAACTGTAAACGCTTTAGAGAACTGCAAGCAATTCTGCCAAATATATATGCAATATATACCGCCGTTTTACTTTTTCCCATGCATCTTTGCTCAAATTCCTGCCAGTTTGAACATAAATCTAAGGGTCAGTCGCACAGACGAAGATGTTACATGAAGCACTCGTACTTCTTTATTAATCATAACAATCTCTATCAGATTTAAATGTGCAAGTTTGCACTAGAATATCTTAAACGGCAATTTCTTGATTCGTTCTCAAACAGCAGCAGCTGATTCCGTGTTTATTTGATGAATACTACTTGAGGTGTTCATTCTGTAAGCTTATTCTGATCTACAGTGGCTTGCAAAAGTATTCACACCTCTTGAACTTCCCCAGACTTTGTCACATTACAACCGCAAACGTAAATGTATGTCATTGGAACTTGACGTGAAAGACCAACACAAAGCGCTACACAACTGTGACGTGGAAAGAAAATTCGAAACAGTTTTTACAAATAAAAAAACTGAAGAGCGCAGTGTGCAAAAGTATTCAGCCCCCTTTTCTCTGATGACTTCTAATGACTAAACAGAATCCACAAAGACATATATCTATGTTGTGTTTTTCAAAATATGGAAAAAGTTCAAGGGGTACGAATACTTTTGCGAGCCGCTATTAAAGCCATACGAGCTAAAGGTTCGACTTTATCCCACATTTGTCATGGCAGATTGTTTCAGAGCGTCTACAGGGAAAGTTTGCCCTCACTCCGGTTGAAACAGAAGCAAATAAAAGCGAAACTCTCACTTGACTGAGACGTTCAGTTCAAGCAGACGGGCTTGAATCTGTTCGGCTTCACGAAGGCTCTGGTTGGATAAACGACCTGCTGATGTGGAGGCTCTTTATGCGCCACTTCATACAACACAGCACACAGCGAGAGGTCAGGTGAAGACTGGGGGGAAAGTATAGTGATTATTATGAAGGTAAGACGAGTCTGAAATGCATGTAGTCGTTATAATGCGGCCACTGCTGCGTCCTTGTATGAAGTGCTAACATGGCTTTGATTCATCAAGGTTTGTAACCTTGGCCAATTACCTGCAAAAAACCCCCCACCGCTTTTTGTTTTCTTTTGGGGGGGTTTTCTCCTCCCCCAAACTGAAGGGGAACATTTCACCTTCTTTTTACTTTTGTTGCTTGCCTTGCACAAAAAAAAAAAAAAGTCCTTGCTAATCGGTAAAGAGTCCTGACCTTGTTTCTGTTGTTCGGTGGTTGACGGTGACGTTTCCTCCCATTAATTGAAATTCACCTCAGATTACAGCGGAGCAGTTTATTTACTGCAGGAAATCACCGGTGGCCCTGACAATCAGGCCTGACGCGTATTTGCCTATTCATATTTTTATGTGTAACAGGCAAAAAAATTACAAAAATAAAATAAATGAAGGATGGCCTCGGAGATTCAACCAGCGCTCTGGACTAATAGGTCTGAAAAATTGATAGGTTTGCAGAATTTACATATCTATTGTAGAATTGCTTCCTGCATTGCATTGTGAATAAAATATGACGGGTTGATCAAGAAATGTTGACTGGACTTTTGTCCGAACGAAGCCATGCGACACGGAGGTCAAAGAGGTCGACGCCTGGATTGATGCTGGGAAGCAGGAGGACGTTACTGGAGGCAGATTTGCATCCATCCAACCACAAAATGAGGGAAAGAAGACGATGGTATAAGTGAGTGAGCACTGCCCTCTAGTGGTCAGGTTATAAAAAAGCTGTGCTTTACAAAAAATACCAAAAATCACACAATTCAAAGGCAGCCGGTGTTCATAAAAGTGTGGATATTTACTGTTCAGAGGGCTGTGATTTTTAGTCGATGGAATGCAAAGCGATACGTCTCTTGGGATCGGAGAGAGAGAGAGACAGAGAACGAGAGGAGTCAGCTGCTCTGAACAAAACGGATGAGCCCAAAGTTCATTAATTCACATTCAGACACAATGGAAGCAAACGTGAGCAGGAGAAACATACAACAAGGCATTTGGGGTCACATCGTTGCCGTTTCACCCCAAGGTCACAGGGGTTAACAGGCAGGCCGACGAGGCGGCAGCTGCTGCCTGCACACACCATCCATGATCAATTCTTCCATTTCAAGGCAGAGGGGGGGGTATGATGAGAATCCAACACTCGGAGGAAGATGGATGGGAGAGAGTCACTGTAAACACACAGATCAATAGTATTCATAGCTCTGAGCAGAAAATGCGTCAAGTAAAAGCTTTTTACTTAGAGGATCTGAGGGATGCTCAGAAAGAAGAAGAAGAAGAAAAAAGCATCTTTATAGGTCCTGAGAGGGAGTGGGAGATGGGCCGTACTTTCATTAGCAGAAAGAGAGAAGAAGAAGAAGAAGAAGAGAAGTGGATACTCTCTGAGGAGATGGGCGAAAAATGGCAGGTAGACTATATTTCACAGGAGTGGTGAGGCAGAGCACCGGTGTGTATACGTCTAAAAATACATATGGTGTGGGTCTAGAGCTGAAGAGATGAACGTCGAGTGCTTTCATGTCCACAGTGTGTTCCTGGATACAAATGTTGGAGAGCGTGTTTTGAAGGGTGTGAAACTCAGTGACGTTCTGCATTACCATCTTGTTTTTTGTCCATACATGAAGTCTTAGTATTCAAATTTTGTAAAAAAAAAAAAAAATGGAATTATAAATATATATTTAAATTAATATTTATATATATATCTATATTTAAATAACTTTACATATTTGTTAAAACTGTCACCTTGTGCGCACATGGACATGATTGACAGCGCTAAAACCCTCCTCCTGGCTTTGATTGGTTGTTGGAAGAACTGGAAAAAGTCAGAGGAGCTCAACTTTTTTCACATTTCATTTGTGCTGTACCATACTAACCTGACATGGTGACAGTTTAAACAAAACAAATGTTTTTGGTTGTTTTTTGTTTAATATAAATGTTACATGCTGGAGCTTTAATAATGAGATGATCAGTCAATGCTCTACACCACAGGTGTCAAACTCCAGTCCTCAAGGGCCGCTGTCCTGCAGTTTTTATATGTACCACAGGAACAAAACACTGGAATGAAATGGCTTAATGACCTCCTTCTTGTGTATATTAGTTCTCCAGAGCCTCAATGATGCTAATGACCTAATTATTCTATTCAGGTGGTGCAGCAGAGGCACATCTAAAAGTTGCAGGACAGCAGCCCTTGAGGACTGGAGTTTGACACCCCTGCTCTACACAGTCTCACCAGGTTGTATAATTACCAACTAAATGAATGAAAATGTAGCCTAACTTAGTATACATTTTTTGTCATCCAATAAACAGCATGACAAGTGGATCTTCATCAGTGCAGACATATGTAACATTTTTTTTCCAGGTCTGGAGAAAATGAAGAGCCCACAACACTGAACCCCAATGAAAACCTCATGGTTATTCCACCATATGGATCTCTGAACTCTTCCTGAGTTCAAACATTAGTATTGTTGCATTATTTGAGGTCTAGAGGTGGGAGCATCATATACAGTCTTTTTATTTTTCTAGGCACGGCAAAAAATTTCACTGTTCAACTCCTTGTAAGTAACGAAGCCAACATTTTGATTTAGGTTGTAGATGTTGATCAGTGTTTAAGTCTGCAGAGGAGGCCTGGCAAGTCCTGAAGGGCCACCACTGAGATTCACTAAAAGTCCTGAAAGATGACAGGTTTGTAAGAGTCTTTGTGAACCTGTAGTTGAAAAGGGAAAAGCACAAGTGTCATTTGAAGGTATTCTGAGACAAAAAGTTGTCAGTGAGTCGTTATGCTAGCCAGAAAGTCGATTAGCCCTACAGACCTGTGGAAGTCTCCTAAAAATCTACTGTCTGATGTTTAGAAGGATCAGAAAGGTCAGCTAAGCTTCAGTTTGTACAACAGTTAAGTATTAAACATATTAAGAAAAAAGAAGCTTCCTTTAAACCAGGCTAGACCACAGCAGTGGCTAACACCCACTGCAGACTGGAACCCTGTTGGAGAAGAGCATCATAAACCCAAACCGTACTATATTTTCTTTGCAGTTTGCAGAAAGAAGCAAAGTAAACAGATGTAAGACGTGCTAACCAAGTTTCGGTCTCAGGCGACAGGAAGAATGCGTGATAGGAGGCGGTGGATGTAAAAACGGAAACAAGACGAAGATGGATAGCAGGAAAAGCTAACAAGGAGCCGGGTGAGGATGGGGAAAGATCGCAGGTGAGCATTCGACAGCACTGAGGTGGTTTATCGAGGTGGGAGAGAGCGATCCGAGAGTCTTTGCTCCACTCCTAAATCATCCAGTGTGACAGAGACACAAAAAGAGTGGCCTTGCCTCGACGCAGAGCTGCCAGTCGTCTTTTGATCTCTTAATCGGGGAGATCTGTGAGGTGCAGATCTCTTAGCGTCGGCTGAGACGCCTGGCAGCAACGAACGAGCCTCCCACCCACACCGCACACCTCTAAAGCCTCGCCAATACCTCCATGATCCTCTGTGCAGCCTGCAACCGCATGCGTATGTGTGTGTGAAAAGAAAGGAAGGTTGGTGGGTGTGGACACGTCTCTGGTGAACCCCGTCTGATACACAGGGGCTGATGGGAGAGGTGGCACTGAGATATGACGGCTCTCACTTGTGATGTCTGTCCTTGGAGTAAGCCCTGCAAGAAATAAAGAGATCACTTTCACTTTCTCTCTCTGCACACACACGTACACGCGCACGCACACAGGCACATGGAAGCAGAGACACTAAGATGGTACTCTGTTAAGATGTGATTAGGCTGACTGTCAGTAGTGAAGGGTCCTATCAAGGTTCACTGCTCACCAAGAGCACACAAACCACGTTCCTATCCAGCCAGTTTGACAGACCGCTAGTGGAGAGATGTCAGGGCTGGAAATAACAACCAGCCCTGACTTACAGCCGGACTGTCAACGAATGGGGCCTTGCCAGCCGGAAAAAAAAAAGAACGGAGCTTGAGAGCGTGTTGAAAACGGGAAAGAAATACCTGCATCGATCAGCCTGGCTAGAGAAGGGATTAAGGGAGACAGCCCTATTTTGGAGTTGACAGACCAAGGTATCTACTTTGGCTTGGCATCATGTGTCCCAGTTTCTCCTAAGCAAAAGAAAATGTGAGCCACTGTGAGCCTTTTTAGATCTTGCTGAAATTTCTAGTAAACACAGATATTAATGGGGTAGAATTATGCGTTCTCCAACCTCGTAGTATCATTTTGTAACAGAATTAATACCCCAAATGCCATTATCAAAATCATCAATACACATCAATGTTTCAGTTGGTATTAATAGAAAGTAGCTATGAACATAAGGTTCAAACAGGCAGACCTTGATTTAAAGGAATTCATTGTTTCAGCAGTTTTACAGTTTTCTGGACGTTTTTTTTTTTTTTTTCCAGATTTTGGCAGCATAGAAGCTGAATGTCACTTCTCTGTCTTTGGTTCTGGTACAGAAGAACAAATATTTCTGAGTGTAAAATACATAAAATAGAGAGAAATAAATGTGTAAATAATGCCATATTTTGCGAAACCTCTTAGTTTAATTGTGTTCCATGTATTCATCGTCAAGGTTTTTACAGTAGATTGGCCTTTGTAATATGTTTGGCTGCAAAAACATTTCCCTGGTAACATGTGATTGTTCTAATAAACAACTCTGATGTGGGCTCCTACATTAGGATAATTAAAAATATGTCATTATGAACCAATATGGATAAAAGAAATCGACAAACATCTGCAATAAGATGTAAGGTAAGACAAACTCTCCCATCAGGTGAGCTGTTAAAAACGCTACACAGACTGAAAAAACACACTAAATCTTTGTAGTTTTGGTCTAGTTTTTAGTGCAAATACGTTAGTACAGTTGAAATAAGACAAAGCTGACTTCCAAGTAATTCATTCCTTGATATTGGTTTTAAGAAGTACTAGTTCCACTGGCAGACTATTTCACATATAACAAAAATTTTTTTCCATGTTATATAAGACAGAAAATACTAAGATTTGGTGTTTTTGCAGTGCACACTGCACAAACATCCCCTCAGCGCCTTTAAAACAGACTCTTGTAAATGCCAGCATTGAGGAGAGCAGTTCAAATATGCAGTCACACCAATGTTGCAAAAGCTCTCTTTTAATAGCACACCTTCCAAAAAAAACCAGCGAGATGCAGAGCAATCATGTTGAACTGTATGGATATTTGTGGTGTCTGGGTCACAGCGTGGCGGCCGCGGCGATGCGAGGATCCCGAGCTCAATGACTCACAAAGACGCTTCTGATTAAAGAGCAACAGCAGCTCCCATAGAGCAAGAAGGGGTGCAATAATCACCACAGGACAAACAGTGTTTGGTTAGAGTAAATGTTGGCTTCTTGAATTAAAACTTTATCTAATGCGGTGGTCGTGTTGGCAGGCAGTTTTCCCCATTAAGTGGTCAAACAAGCACAAGAAACAAGACAATATCACTATGTAGTGATATTGATAAAGATCAATCAACAAGGCTGAACATTAGGCAGAATTCCATTCTTATGCACCGCAAATCTGGAACAAACGTCCAGAAAACTGCAAAACTGCTGAAACACTGGCTTTTAGGCTAAATTAAGACTAAAAGCCCACCTGTTTAGAGCTGCCTTTGATTAAAAATCTTCATGATTTCGATGGCAATTGACAAAATGTAATATTTGTTGCTTGTTTCATGTGTTTTGTTTTTATCATGTAAGCACAATGAACTTTGAATTGCTTTGTCAATAAACATTTTTCTCAGTAACAAGAAGTTCTGAAAATCCCCCGAACCTCTTAAAATGTTCAAAAGAAAATATATCTGCTTCAAGCCACACAAAATCATTTCAAGGTCACAAAAGGCCATTAATTAACTTTCAAAAAAAAAATAAAAAAATATTACACACATTGTATTCTTATTTTTATATTGATATATTTCTAATTGTATTTATTTTGTACCTGAAAAAAAACATTTTCTTTGTGAGGACATCTGCGTTTTTAGTCTCTCTGTCACAAACCAGAGATGAAAACAAACTTTTTAAAAATGCACCTGTAGCCACTCAAGCTCTGTAAAAAAAAAACAAAGTAAATGGACACAAAATGAATGAATGTGTGAACATTTTGAACACTGTATGGTGGCCCAGAAGGATCAACAAAATGTTACAAGTTGTAACACAACGAGAGTCACAACAGAATTTATACCTTACCAGACGTTTCGCAAAAACAGAATTTATGCTAGCATGAAAGTTATGCTAAAATTTTTGTTATGCTAGCAAGTTTATAGTTTCTGTTTTAGAATAGCTTCTGTTTTTAGCTTATGTTAAGATTTTGCATGACTTTTGTTTATGCATATACTCTGGTTTGATGTAAATTCCATTTTAGCATTACTTGCGCCTTGGCATAACTTCTAATTTTATGTTATACTATATTTTAGCATATATTCTGGTTTAACGTAAATTCCATTTTAGCATGACTTGTGTTTTAGCATAACTTCTGTTTTTAGCTTATGTTTTGTTTTAGCATATATCCTGGTTTAGCAAAACTTCTGTCTTAGCATAGCTACATTTTACTAAATTTAGTTTTAGAATAGCTATGTTTTAGCATAAATTTCATATTAGCATAACTCCTGCTTGAACTTTCACTGTGGCTTCTGTTATTGCATTGCAGCTTTCAAATTTTGCTGACCCTTCTGGGCCACCGTACACAATTCACTCTCGGATTCTGGCTTTTAGACTGTATAAATGAATGAGAAACACACCAAAAAACCTAATTGGCTTCTCTGTTTTTCAAACCAAAAGGTTAACTTCCTCCAATGGCATCTCAACAGTAAGACTTGGTGTTTGTCAGTGTCATGCTGAAACCCATTCAGCCAAACGGCTGGCAGGCGGCGTTATTGGCAGAAGAGACGCTCATTATCCACCATGAGGCGTATGCTCTGTTCTAAACCTCGTGTCCGTTTGTTTTTGCGAGCGGTTAACGGGGAGGCACGCCTCCGTCCAGGAGTAAAGAGAAGCATTCAGATCGTCTCCTTTCATGTTTTCCGGCCGTCGAACTGAACGCGCGTCATCTCTTATCTCAACCCGCTCCCAACGTTTTGACCAGACTCCTGTTGCAGAACACACCTACATTGGATTTTTTTTTTCCTCTCTTAACAAGCACTTGCTATCTAGACTGCACCCACGCTCGTCAGGCAATCATCCTCTTCTCTCGCTCTTCACCCTCCTCCTCTCTCCCCTCCCTTGAGGCCTGCAGATAGCCTCGCTCATTATGCACCTCATTTTGCCGGCAATCGATACAACGCCAGGAAGGAAAAAGAAACGACGCATAGATGTCCAAGTTTGTTTTTTTTTGTTTGTTTTTTTTTACCACAGATATATGAAGGGAAGGAAAAAGGTGACCGTTGCAGCACAGCTGAAGGAAATGTTTACGTGCGAAGAGGAGGCAGGTTTTCATTGGACTGACACAAGGGTGGAAAAAATAATGTCCTATTGTGATCCAGATGTAGATGATGTGTGAAGGAGAACTGATCATCTCCGACTACTAAATCCTGATGACTAGCACCGGCCTGCCATACAGCTGGACACGCTGCATGGATGGACAAAATAGAAAATGATACAATAACTTAAAAAAAAAAAAAAGACACATGTCACTATTTGCCTTTAAATATACAACATGTGAGAAAGCTCTGTTCCTTTGATGGCTTTCTATTTTCAGAGATCGCAAAAGGTAAAGGGTTCGTGACCAGGTACATATATATATACACACATATGAAGTCATTGCTTTGGCAGAGGAGCGCCAGGAGCTGCTTTCCTCTCTGTAACGGAGACCGTGACTTGAGTCGGTGCAACGTCTCTTGTGCTTCTTCACCGCTTTGCATCAGTCAAGAACTCCAGGAGGAAAACACACAACTTTGGGGCAGAGTTTCTGTGTGTGTAGAGAGCGGTGGCTCCCGGTTGGGGCGGGGCTGTCTCCTTCAGAAGATGCACGGCACAAAACTGAGAGCGCAAGACGGATCTACGGCTTCTTGCTGGAGCAGGACTTGCAGCACTGCTGTCCGTAGAACCTGTGGTTGCAGACGCCGTGCTGCGGGACCAAGTGGCACCAGTTGAAGTGATCGACGCAGCGCTCATCTGCCGACAGAAGAAAATAGTTTGAGGAGAGCGCAGAGTTTCTACGAGGGATTGCTTCATCGATCCACTTTTACGACACAGATATCGGAAGTGAAAATACCGATATTTGAGGTTTAATATCGCTCGATACCGATCCAATACCGAAAAACAGTGCCGAATAGACAAAAAACGTTTCTTTTCTTCTTTTTTTTATGCACAGACAAAAAATTACTAAATTACTAATTTATTTTGAAACTCTGCACCAGAACAGAAAACTTAAATACACTAATAACTTCACAAGTTTGGTCAAATATGTAAAAACAACTTTAGTTTATTGAGTCAATGCAGTTAGGAGTTGAACAGCCAATGTAAAATAAATGATAAAGAAATTGAAACTGACAGAAGCAATAAGTTGACTTCATGATATATAAACAAAAGTGAAGCAGTGTCAGATTCTAGCAGTTGTAGGATTTGTATTTTGTCTTTGGCAAAAGAAAACAAGCTGTTACTCTGGCTGGCTTCAGACTCACACGTTTGTCTTGGCTGAATTTACCCAGAATGCCCTGCGCTACAGCACACTTTTCATTCTTAGAGCAGTCTTTGTTCCACTTGGTATTCACATATATTCAATCAAACCACACCAGAATACACTTCAACCAAACTGAGACTCACGTTTTTAGGCTTTCCAGGGTTCGCTTTTTTGGTCCACATCAATTATGCGTTCACACGTCCCCAAACGAACCGGACATTTTAGATCAACGTCAATTAAAGTGGACTGGGCAGGGCTGGTGTGAATGCACCCTAAATCCACTTACATTTTGCTTTCTGCTGTGAGATGTAGCCATACTTTAAAAACAAAACCTCTTCCAGGAGGTGTTAGTCCCCTTCAAGGGCCTTACCTTTCAGACCGGGTCCAGCGGCTGAGACCCGGTTACCGAGGCGAGGTGCCGGTCCTGGGGGAACCGCGGGGCAAAAGTTTGTGTTGCACGCCCTGGAAGTGACAGGCCTCTGGTGGGCCGGGCAGCCGGCCTGGGGGCGACCTTGCTGGAGACACTGGACGGTTCGAGTCTGAACCCCTCCTCCGCAGGACACGGAGCACTACGGCAAAAACAAACCAACATGCATCTCAAGAGGAAATCGCCAGGAGACGGCTACAGAGATGCAAACACAAGACACTCCGCAGCGCTGCAGTGAAAGCATTTGCCGTGAAAGCAGACGCAGGAAGGAGGCAGAGGGGTTGGACGGTGAAAAGGTCTTTGGACCAGAGGAGATGTCTCCTGACAGCTTTGCTAGAGGGTGAGAACATGCTGCCCCGGATGTTTGCATCCATCTGTTCTCGGTCTCTGCAAACGTACAAGCATCCTCAGGCCTAAGATCAAGCAGGATGAGATTCTGCGCCCATAAGACTTTTTGCATAATAGATAACGCAACAGTTAGGCCACACAAACCCTCTGCTCCAAAACGCTCGGTAAGAGAGCGCAGCTTCAGGATTTTATCCGAGGCCCATTCCCCGTGGCTGTTATTATCCTGCTGGCTACATGTGCAGAGCAACACATCGCCTACATTGCACAGTCCGTCCCTGAGATGAGAAGACGGAGGACACAGTTCACAGCGTCCAATGTGTTGAGCTGCAGCGCCGCTTTAAAATGAACCTATTTATGCCGGAGCTTTCCAGAGAAGACCAGCCTGATCAGCTGAAATCAATCACAGAGGAGAAGTCGGGTGGAAAATATGTTTCATCAATTTCACTTTCAGGAGTTTAACTTTTTTTTTTTATTAATACATTATCGCTTTTACTGAGGGGGAGGACAGATTTTGTTCATTCTCACACATTTGTGTTGACATCAAACTGTTCATATTCATACTGCAACTGGAGATTATTTTGGCCATTGATTATTCTAGCGATCATTCTGACGATTAATCGGGTGACACTAATGTCAGATTTTTCATTTAGACACTTAAATCTGTTTTTATGCAATATTGGAAATACATTAAGAGGTGAAAATGAACAAATGAATTTCTTTTTTAGATAAAGTAAACATTTTATTACCTAAAATGCAGTAACAGCATTTCTGATTATAATAAATTATGTATCTAGAGCTAAAACAGTAATTCTAATAATCTGCTTGATTTACCACCAGCATGGTGTAGGGATAAACCTTTGACTGGATTAACCGATTAATAACTGGATAGCAAATGGTGCTTTACAGCAGAACTGGAACCAGGAGTTCTACGCAGAACATATTTACAGAAAAAGGTTTTTTATATCTTCATTTTAAAAATGTTTGTATTTTTAAACTGCAAATAATTTGTTTCTATTTTAAATAGATAACAATTAATCACGATTAATCCGATTAGTTGTTTCTGCCCTAATTTGAATGTTTTACTGGGATGCCCTCATAATCCTGATAGTCTTTACTGTACACAGTTTGCAGCTGAAGTGTGAGCTGCTGCACCTGCTGCCAGGGAGACGGGAACCAGCCTGACGCGGAGGCGACGGACGCTGTTCTGCCAGGGACCACCAGGGGGCGCTCTGGGCACGGCGCTCCACTGCAGACCTGCTGGAGATCCAGTGAAGGTTTGGCCGTATTTCTGCACCGCCGCACTGAATACTCCACATACCTGGGCAGAAAGAGCCACACCGTCTACTCAGAACGACGCGGCGGGGCCTCCAGTGTCTGCGCCGCCCTGCTAACGTGTGATGAAAGTGGCGGTGTGCAGCTGGAGCCAACATACCCTCCCTGTGAGTCTCTCTCCCCACAGCGAAGCTCTCTTCTCTGAACGCCTGAGCCACAGGACCTGGAGCACTGAGACAGAGCAGGCAGGAGGGAGAACCTTAGAACCAGCAGGGTTCCTGTAAACCACAAGCTGCTTCATTCTGACACTTTGTAGTCATTTTATGTGATGAGCTGAACATTTTCGCTTTTTAAAGCTTTTTGATAAATTTGAAATCTACCTAAGAACATGATCTCAGAATGACAATATTATCGTTTATCGCAATAATATGTGGGACAATTTATCATCGAGCAAAATGTGTCACCCTGACAGGCCCGGCTGTCTTTCAACATTAGCGTCTTTCTTGCAAGTTTTCCACAAAGAGCAAATTTGTTGGACATAAAACTACTAGTTGTCCTGGTGACAGATTCTCATATCTGATATGTATGTATGATATATACTAATTAGATGACTTCTACAAGGAGCTGGTAGAACTTTTTTTTTTTTAGCATTATCACACTAAAAGGGTGAACATGAAATAGTCTTAGTCTGGAAAACTACCATATTTTCCAGACTATACGTCGCCCCACAGTGTACACTGCAAAACCACAAAATCTTACCAAGTATTTCTGGTCTAGATTCCAGTGCAAATGTCATAATGCACTTGAATTAAGCCAAAACTCTCACTCAAAAGTAACTTTTCAGCACAATACAGGAGCTCCTTTTAAATCAACTATTCCTTAATATTGATGAAAACGTACTAATCCTACTGGCAGATTATTTATCAAAAGAATTACTGTCATGATTGAAATCATCTGCCAGTGGAACCTTTTTTCAATATTAAAGAATTAGTGAGTTGAAACAAGCTCCTTTATCTTGCTGGAAAGTTACTTGTATGGTAGTTTTGTCATCTTTCAAATGTACCAAAAATATTTCCACTAAAAGGTAGACCAAAAATACATGGTAAGATGTTTTGAATTTACAGTGTATCCGTCAGAAGAATTAGCCGTACACAAAATTTATTCCACTACACTAAATTCAAGCAGTGTAACTTTTTGATATAATTTATAGTATATTTTTTTACATAGTATTATTGTATAACACTTCAGAATATTAATAATTGCTATATTTGATGCACAGACCTGCTACTATTTTATCATTAATGCCTTAGTGCTGTGCAGTGATGGCTGCTTTTAATCTGAAATCAACAACTGGCACCATCCCTGATTGCTCATTAACATCGTGTTCATTATTTTTCACAATCAGACAATTACTCATCTAGTCAGTGAAATGATTGCAGCTGTGTAAGCGCTGCTAGAAGGACAGAAAAGGCAGCCAACTGGAAACCAATTAACAACTGTATACGAAAAAGTAGGAAGAAGAAAATCCTGTTTGCCTGATAAAATTGAATAAATTAATGGGGAGTGATCAGACTGCAGTCAGCTAAAACACTAATTGCGAGTTGCTTCCATCTGAGCAACATGTTTTTTTCCTCTCTGCTCAGGTTGTTGTTGTTTTTTTTTTGCCTGTATTATTTTCAACAAGCTTCTAACTGGGAGGTAAAGCTGAGCAGTAATGATCGTTCCGAATGAAGTGAGCCGCCTCGCATGCTAATCTGTTGGAGCTGCGAGACACATTTCTCTGACAGAAATCTCTCTTTACATGACTGATAAGTTTGTCTGAAAAACGAGAAAGCAAGAAACATCCAAGATGTTTGCTATATTTGAAGGGTAGCATGCAAACTGCTGCTCGAGGAGAAAAACTGTTTTGTTGGTCCACTTATAAAGAGAAATAAGTAAAGAGTGCATAACTAATATTTCCATCTGTGCTGGGGACCATGAGCTAAAATGTTGCGCTAGCGTGTTCTGCTAGCCCACTACACCAACGTAGAAATTAGCAGAAGCTAACGCTAAAGCGCTCATGGTTTCAGTTGTATAGTTCTTACGTAGCCTATTGCTAACTCTGTCCATGATTTTGTCTAATTCTATCAGAAAGAATGCAGGACACCAGTAGATTTTACAGCTAATTTATTTGCTAAATTAATGCTTAATTGTTGTACACCTGCCACTGGGTCAATAAAGTTTTCAAAAAATATGTAACATGAGAAGAGGAAACGAAACTAATCCGTAAACAGACTTCAAAATAAGAGCGCTAATATGGATGTCAAACTACTTGAACAATCTTCAGCAGTTCATAACCAAAACTTCACAGATGTTAAACTTTATTCAACTGAAGCAAGAAACTGAAAAGTCAATTAGCACTTTATAACTTATCCGGAAAACTTGGTTTTGGGGAAGCTAAGAATGCTACACATTTTCAGAGTTAGCAAAAACTAAAAATTAGCTCAGCTACTAGCGGGTTAGCATAAGCGTGTCCATCACTGAGCTCCAGTGCTAATCATTTGAAATGTGTTTGTGGCTCTTTTCATCTTTCTGAATATGAATTGAACAGTTTTCAAAGCTTGATAGATAGCGTTGCAAGCTAGATCCACAGTTCGATAAAACAGGTAAAGATATTCTACTGCGGCTACATTACACACAGAGTGTGAAGAAAATGTTCTCCACTGGAGTGTAAATGCACCTGAAATCTGTATTGTTTTCTTCCATGCTACTTTCTGTTGCTCTGTCACATAAAATCCCAGCAGACCCCATCAAAGCTTTTTTGAATCAAAAAAAAAACATCCAAAGGGGCGTGATTCATTTTGCCGGGCGTCGTTCTTCCTCGGGGTCAGCTTTTTGTCTCACCTCTCCCCAGGGCGTCGGGATCCACTGCAGCCTGTCGTTCTTGGGGCAGCGCCTCAGGACGCACGTCTCCTGGGCTTTTGGCCTTTGGTGCTGCCTGCACATGCTGTCAGGCACCACCACCGCGTGGGCGCCGGGATCCGTGCTGCGGCAGAACACGGTCCGCTTCCTCAGGCCGCGGCCGCACGATTTGGAGCACTGAGGGACGAGAAGGAGGAAGTAAATCAGCTAAGCTAGAGATCCTGACGCTATTGATGAGCCATTAGGCAACGATCTGATGACTAAGTGGACTCTGTCAGATTCATGCTCGGACTTTGTAACTTCGACCGTCTTGTCTTTGTCCTTCAGTTTCCTTCACATTAAGAGGTGAAATCCTTGGCACAGACATTATGGGTGAATTTGTTATTCCCCGTGTGTGTAGACAAGCAAACAGAAGGTCACCGCTTTGATGGTGTCGCATTATGAAATACGATAAACCGATGGCTGTGAGACGAATGTGACCCCCATCAGTGTGTCCACCAACGGGAGACAGAGCCTTGGAAAAACTCCACATGAACCGCAAAGAGACGGACGACAGAGTCAAACTGCTCTGCGGGGACCGAGGGACGCAGCCAGAGAGGCTTTTATCCAACAGAGACCTTTTCATTTATCATATAACACACACACACTTCTAGATCAATGTGCGTATTGCAGTTTTTCAGCAAAGGTTGCTTTCGCCTCTGGAAGACCGCCAACTGAACTAGTGTTGCAAACCTAAGGAAGCACCAACCCACTTTTTTCACTTCTGATACCGATACTGATACCGGTATTGATATTGATACCGATCCAATACAAAATAACAGTGCTCAATTGCCTTAAAGCAGTTTTTTTTTTAAAAACACAGACATATATGTACTGAATTTAAAATTTATTTCATAACTTTGCACCATCATGCAAGCAGGACTGTAAAAGCCAGTGTAAAATAAGTAAGAAGGAAAATGAAACTGATAAAAACAATAGGCTGGCTACGTTCGTCAAACATAAGAATAAACTGAAACAAACCTTCTTTTAAATGGTTCAGAAAGTGTAATTATGAATGTAAAGTAAACAATAAAACATGATGACGCTCCGGACACAAAGCATAGAATTATACTGAATAGATTTGCTCTTATGGATCGGGCATATTGTCACCGATAATCATTCTGGAATTTTTTTCAATATAGTGACCAATACAGATATTAATATGAAATCGGTGCATCTCTTATTGGACCAGTAACAGCAGCTAATCATGATGAACCTCCTGGCTATAAACACTGCATACAGTGGATGCAGGTAGAGATTTAATATAATATATGCTGAGTTTAAATATAAAGGAGACAAAGTGTTTTCAATTAAAACATGATGAATTCATTTTAAACCAACAGCACAAGGAACACAATATCAAAAGAGTGCAGAGAATAATTAATGGAAAAGTTAAAATTTTATTTTTAGTTAAAAAGAAAAAAGCTTTTTTTTTTTCAGTATGGCAAATCATTAGTCTCAGATAGTCGGTATCTCCCACACGTCCAGCAGGGGGCAGCAAAGGACTACATTAGCTTTACAGTATGGTGAGGTGATTAGGTTCATCTCATCTTGTTAAATAAATATATAACAAAGAACTTAGACAAAAAGAAAAACTAATTTTTCTTATTAAAAACTTATTTTTCCATAAGTCCTGGTTAACCATTGGGAATCAAATCTTCTCATTTCCTTTTGAGTTGATTTATAGTTGATGCTATCGCATTTAGCCACACACTAGCAGTTCAGAATCACAACCCATTTCAAGCAAACTTTATATAATATAATTGAATACCCTAATTTCACATTGGTGTAGTTTAATGTTGTTTTAAACAAGTTTTTTCTCATGTCTGATCTCATCGTTGTGTGTTTAGAATCTGATTGTTTTATTTTATTATTTTTACCAAACAAATGAATATCATTTAATTACCAAGAACATTTGCTACAGGAACATTTACTGTTGTCGAGCTGGTATGTTTAAATAAAAATAAGGCATCAATCAGGTGAAAAATCAAATGAACCAATCACACATTCTGACATAAACCAGCTGACCAATCAGTATTCAAGGGGATGATTGGTGAACAGAAATAGGCTCTTAAATGAACCGACAAAATATTAAAGGGAAAGTCACCTTACATGCTTAAGAGTAGTTAATTACTAAATGTAATGTTAAAATTACACATTGCAGTCACAATAACTATAAAAACCTTAATTACATGGTTACAAAAACTCAAATCAAATTGAAAACATAAAGCTAAAATAGGGTCAGTTACAGAAACTCATTAAAGAATAGATCCTCATTCATGTCTGGAGGAAATAAACTCTTTAAATAGAATATCCAGAGGGCTTTTCTCTGCTTCCTGGTTAAATTAATATTACCACCTCCAGCAAAATGGCTGCAGAGCCAATAAAACATAAAGGTGAGTCATAATGTTTTTCATTAAAATGTCTTGCAACAGGACAGGTCAAGTCATTCCTCTTAATGGATCTGCTATGTTCAGTCAGAGGATGGGATGCTTCTCCCTTATATATATTGTATTACATGGGCGCTGTATCATTTTTACATGTGCAGGTGATAAAGCCTTTTACAGTGATGATTAAAAGTGAATTTGTGCTGGTTTTCGCTGCTAAAACTTTCATTTGTGCTGATTTTGTTTTGAAGACATTACTGAAAGTCTAAAGGTCAAAAACTTAATCGGACGTTTTACATTACTCAAGTCAAACTAAACTAGTGTAAAATGTTCGTTCTATGCTGGTGGAGGAAACTTTTAGCAGCACAAACGTAGCACAATTAATTCACACCGAATCTGTTTGACTTCGTACAAGTGGGAGGGGCCGGTTGACCTTCTATGACCTTTGGAAACTTTCAATGTCTTAAAAATAATAGCAGCACAAACAAAACATTTTTGCTACACAAACATGTAGCAAAAGATGCTGGTTTGGACCCACCTGGGACCAGGACCCTGAGCTCCACTCCGGCGGGCAGGCCTGGGTGTGGCACGGCTGGATTTGGGCCGGAGAGATGACGGGACAGAGGGAGTGCGCCGCCGCCTCATCCCGCTGGTAGGTCACCTTCCTCATGCAGCGCAGCGCCCTGGTCTGCTGGCCCCCCCCACAGGAGCGGCTGCAGGGCCCCCAGTCCCCTGGGGCCCAGCTGCAGAGGGACAGGAAGAGCAGGAGCGTGAAGCGACAGCAACCGGAGGAGTTGGGTCTAAACGTTTGTTCTCAGGCTGAACTCGGGCTCTGTTATCAGGAAGCCGACCACATCACTGAGCTCCCAATCAGAGTCCAACCACAGGTTTAGACCTCGGTCTGCTTTGCTTATTTTCATCCTTAAAGAACATCGTTACCACGTAAACCATCAGTGATTGCCTTATAAAAAAATATATATTAAAAAAATTTTTAAAAAACCTCCAAATCGCATTAAAACGTCCAATTATCCATCTGTTAAACACTTCAAACAGGTTGGCATCCAAACTTATGATTCATTATGGAGCAGAAATGCTGACCTTAATTCATATATCCATGACCCAGCCGTTCTATGCATCATTATACTTTCGTTTCCTATGAAACTAAACATAAAAAACCATAATGTACACAACTCTGCAGGAAAGTTTTCCCAGATTTCCTCAGCCGACTGCAGTGCTCAGCCTGTGAAAAAGGGGATTTGCACCCAACAGGTTTTGTTGCACTTAAATGTTTCTTAATTAAATATCAGATTATGCTATTTTTGATAACTGAACAGTATTTTTATGTTGTAATTTTGCCATTACTGGACAGAATATTGTTCAGAATTTTCTTCTTTTAGTATATTTTTATATTTCTATTTTATATTAACCAACATGCCATAATAGAATGTCACTTTGCTGCCGTTTCCCCACAGTGTGACAATAAAGGATATTTCTATTCTATTCCAGGGTTCAGCAGGTTTCAACAATTCACACTTAAGAGTTTTGGAGACCATTTGAAGCCAATTAAGAATGAAATATAAGCCCTATATTTGAGTTTGACGGCTATATCGCAACAAATGTACAAAGGAAAATTGCATATTTTATAGGGTTTATTATACTATATATATATATAAATAATATCACTTGCCAAATTTACTACAGATGTTGTCAAATTCATAATTTTAGTTGAAGACATTGGTACTGTTGCTTTCGATGCCCGTTATAGACATGAAAAAGCTAGCTAGCTAGTACAGATAAATTAGTAGCTAATTAGCGATAGCAGTAACAGAACGCAATGAAGATGTCTGCATGCGACTCAAAATTTTGCCTGACAGAAAATTACTGTGATTATCATATTCTAGGTCAAATTATATTTGTAAAAAAATATATTTTTTAGACATTTAAGGCATCAAGTTTAAATACATGAATTTGAGACTTTTTAAGGATATGCGGACAACATGTATTCTATTCTATTTATACAGGTACTGTCTAAGTGATGAGAAAATGGTTTGTGACTCTGGACTAATAAATTACTTGGTTTGGATAGCTATAATTCCTGCTTTGCTATTAAAACAACAAAAACCAACTGCATTGTTTTTGCCTCTGTGTCTCAATGACACACGGGCAAATTTCCACAAATGAGAACTTTGACAATAAGATGCTAAAGAGAGGCAGTGGGAGGAGATGAGCCGACGGTTCTGTCCACTTCAGAGACGACAAGCTACCAAAGAGACTGTTCCTATGCACCTCTGACCTGATCCGGGAGGAAGAAGAAGAAAAAAAAAGCTTTCATTTCTCTTCAGATGGCAGAGAAAAAATGAAGCCGAACCGCACTTTGGATGCTAGAAAGCTGTAGACCACTGGGAGCTGAAAGCATCGGTTCAGGACTTTTGGCCTGAGGGCTGTTTGTTTCTCTTTCCCCCATCTGTTTCCCTGACTTATAAATAACAGTATATCATTGGAGAAAAGTGGCGGATGTGCCACTCCGCTTTGCTGCAAAACCAATACAGATGTAGCCATAATTTGTATATCTCAAATATCTCACGAAGCTGATGTATATTTTAAGGTAGAACCAGAAAGTGCGGTTCTGTGGAGCCAAATTCCTACTTTTGTTAGCAGCCGATTGCACATCTGGAGGACTGGTAGCACAAACGGGTGGAGCAGTTTGGATTGGTCTGAAACTGAATTATTAATAGATAATTCAACATTTGTGGCAATGTTTATTGTTTCTTTCGTGTGTTTTTTTTTTAAACTGAATTAACTTCAAGATTAATCAATTAATTAATCACATTTTAATAAATTATGATTGAAATGTTCCACCTTTGTTTGCACCAATAAAATAAAAATACACAATTATTTGTGTTAAAATGCTTAACACACTGTAATCTATGTGAAAAATTCATCGAAATTAACACATTAAAGTCGAAAACAAATAACGCCCCTGAAAAGGCTCCTAACTTTTCTAAAATAGTTAGATAAGTCACATGATCATTGCCAAACGTTAATCCTTTTAGAAAAATAAATGCAGTAAATGTAGGCTTGGTTAATTTGGTCTCTATAAACCAAAGAAAGAAAATCACTAACAACATATATGTAAGTGCAGTTAGCCAGAATGATGGAGCTCTTTTTCTAAATAAACAAATTCTCCCTGCATCCCTGTTTTACGTTAGAAATGCTGCTACATTGCAGGTCAGCATTGTACTGGCGCAAGAAGGAGCGAAAAGTGTGCCTGAAGCTACAGGGCTAATGGAGTGAAGGGAATTGGGGCTTGTGTTTGGGGGGTTAACTTCTCCATGACCAGACCGACTGGGCCCCGCAGGAATCCCTCCGTCTCTGCACAATGAAACATGGAGAGGGCTGTCACCACTCGTGACACACTCCTTAGATATAAACAGGCATTCTTACAGTCTCCCCTTGTCAGACACACACACACACTCACAGCTCGACTGCATCCCATCTCATTGTCAGCTTCTCTTTTCTGCTGGGGCTGTTGAATGCGAGCCCATACATCCTGCAGATCTTAATGCAGTCTTTAGAGCTTTCATGCTGTTCACTCAACTCAACTTTCTTCCGGTGAAGCACGCATAAACCCGTCTGTTACACACATAAAACACTTCAGAAACGGTGTCTACTTCTATATATAAGATCATTTGTGGGTATCAAGCTGCTGCTCTTAGCTCAACGGACAATTCTTCTGACACCGAGGCCATTTTCTTCACCAAAAAAAGTCGGGAAGCTTGTAACCAACAACCAGGCCATCTGATAGCTTCCACTGAGACAAGAGAAACTGTACGCTAAAGATTAGGAGCAGTTTCTTCTCAGGTGGTGATAAACCGTTGAAGGTGTAACTGATAGTTTGACTTGTTTAGCCCATAAACAAGTTTAGCACAGACCTGTTAGCATCGCTCCCTGTTAGCATGGCTAGCAGGGAACAAAGTTCCACCTAGCATGCCAGGCTACATACTTACCTTGTGGTTGAACTCAAAATCTATTATTTAAGCCTCAAACATTTAGAGAAAGTGTGCATATGAAGTTTTATTTTGCACAGTGCATTTGTGTCTATGTGTGTACTCTCTCTGACCCCTGCCTGTTCTTTTGGGGTAGTGCAGTGCTGTAAATCAAGCTAGCTCCAGTTCCCCAGCCAAAAGCCCTACAAGCTATATGAGAGAGAGAGAGAGAGAGAGAGAGAGAGAGAGAGAGAGATATATATATATATATATATATATATATATATATATATATATATATATCTTTTATTCAACTCTTTACTCCAATGCACTTTCACCCGGTTTGGTCCTATGAATTCTGCGTTTGGTCCTAATGCAGACTTTTAAAAATGCATACCTTGAAGTGCTCTGTCTAGACTACCAAGATGCAACTTGGATTTTATGCCTGATTTCATGCTCAGAGAGCAACAATCAGTCTGACAAGGTTTAGATGATTTCTTCGAATCTGTTTAGCTGGTTCCAGTTCTATTTATTCTATTTTTATTTGCTGAAGCTTTTTTTTTAAGTCAAAAATAGCATTTAATTTTAAGCTCAAGATTATGTATTTGGTTTTTGACCAATAAAATATTTCATTTCTGTGGAGAAATGAAAAAATTAGGGTGATGGAAAACAGACGTTCCAACCTCAAAGACTTGGAGCTAATTACCAGAGATGTATGCAAAACGGTGCACAGAAATTACAAGATTTAGCTCCTTTTATTGTTTCAAGATCAAATTTTAAAAAGTTATTTATAAGAGTAGTTTTTTACTGAAATGTAAATGTTCTCATTTACGTAGTTCTTATCTTCTCATCAATCAAAGGTGTTGTCTTTTGTTTACTCAGGTTGAAATTTAAGCTGAAACCAGATGTTTGCAAAGCCCGCATAAAAAGATGTTAGCGTCGCTTCCTTTGATTATATAATAGCACAATTTGACATTTCAAAAAAAAAAAAATTTGCTTAATGGAAATATACCAACTTTCGGAAATAAAAACTTGCTTTTCAATAAAACGCTTTGGATTATTTTGCAAAACTGCAACAGAAACACTTTCACATCACATGAGTCACGTGATCAACCACCAAATGTTGCTGCTGGCGCAAACCGCACAGACAGGAAGTAGTTGGAGTATCATGATGTTTTTTAATGACTTACTGTGTGAACAAACTTATTCATATATGATTTTTAACTGCGTTTCTTATTTCTTATTAAAAAACGCAACAGCCAAATTGTGTTTTTTCAACATTAGCAAAAATACTGACACATTTTTGCACAGGTGTGTGTGTCTTTATTTCCTGCACATAAACTTTGAACTGTAAATCCAAGTCATCAAACAGCAACTGGCTTCCACATTAACACAGAGAAAAGCAGGCATAGCAAATGCAGAGAGCTCATGCATGTGTCTTTGCGTGGGAAGAATGTTTCCTTTTTTAATGGGGGGAAAAACTGGAGAAAAAGGAAAAATTACAGAGTGGGCCGAGGAATGAGACGAACACAGAGAGTGCAGAGTGGTGGCACACCGCAGCGAGCAGCGCGACCGCAGTGCATACGTGCGTCTGTGCGCGCACCTATAATAAAACAGTTCCACGGCTTCCTGAAAATTTGGCGACATTAGAGCCGCCGCCACAGATCCCACAAGCAAGGAGACGCAACGAGCGCCTCTGACCCACACGCAGTCTTGAACACTTACTAGGCTGGACAGGGCTGCGTGTTGCAGAGATGGGAACCTAGAGCGGGCCTGGTGTGGGGGTTACACATGCTGGAGTTGGCCTGGGTGCGGTGGTCCTGCAGGCAGATGGCTTTGCTGGAGATGCGACCTGAAAAAACGTGAGGAGGAAGGTTTGATACAGCAGACCTCTGGTAAGGAAGGTCAAGTAGCTTAGTGGAAGCATTTAGAAAAATTGTAGATAAAGTGTGACTCACTGATGGGATATTTCTAAAAATATGTGCATAAGAAAGTTGTTAATCTTCTATTTAATTTGTTGATCTGGAAAATGATTACATTTTCTATCGTTATGCAGTGAATAATGATAGATATGAGTGATGAAATTCGTTTACAATAAATTTTGTGACAATCACAAACTTTAATGTATTACATTGAATTCTCTGTGATAGATCAAAACAAAATGTTACGAAAATCTGTTTTCGGTCGGATTAAATTAAATACTTTTCTAAGTCTTGCCACTAATTCTCAATCGGGTTTAAATCTCTACTTTGACTGGTCCATCCCAATATGAATATACCTTGATGTAAAATTTCCCATCTTCTCTGTGGTGGTCCATGTCCAGAACCCACTAACATGTTTTCCTACCTTAAAAACTGTAAGCTAGCCTAATACTGGTAATTTAAGTTGCAGGATTTCATACGCAAACCTATTTAGATGGAATTTGATACAGTATGGAACCTTACAGAACCGTTTTAAATAAATGTTCAATCCAGACCGTTTGAATAGAAGAAATGGTTTCTGAATCGAGAATCGTTTCTGAGTTAAATTCTGACACTAAAAATTGGAATTCAATCGAATCGCTTGACATTGAAAGATTTGAATCTCTGTTATGGGGTAACATAGAACCGGCCTCACCTCCGGCACACGGAGCAGAGCAGTCCGAGCGAACCACACCCCAGCTGTACTCAGGTTTCCTCTCAGTGCGGGGCAGAGTGTACTCCCAAACCACCCCTGGGTTCTTTCCCTGAAGAAGGATCTGTCAGGCAGGAAAACACTCAGAAAGGGTTCAGGAGAAATAAAACACAGTTCTCTTCTAAACTAAAACCCACATCTTTGTACAACTTTACCAGGTCCTTGAACCCCAAAATCCACCGATCTATCAGATAGCCCATTAGAAGAGACTAACGACCAATGGGAATGTGGTATCCTGCTTCGGCTGCTAAGGGTCAAGTTTCTTGAAAACATGACTCAGGAAACATTGCAGAACATTACTCCACCTCCAACTCCAGCACAGATTAACAGAAGAAGGAAAGTAGTCATACCTACCATTAAACCAAGGACAAGGAGATATTTATTTGCAATACTTTTTACTGTCAAAGTCAACTTCCTCTTATGTTCAAGTGATAAATAAAAGACTACCAGTATGTACCAGACCTTTAACATCGGACAGCTTTCAGTTATATCTGCAGAACCAATTAACCTACAATCACTGGAGCTGTACACTGAAACTAGTCCTGAGGCGCTTCCACCCACCCACTCAGGTCAACCATCTTGACCCTCTGTCTGGCAGCTAGCCAGACAGAGGGTCAAATGAGAATTGTTTATCTCCTGTGAAACAAGAAGCTTTCTAATACCAGCTCCATGTTTCTGCAAGGAAAACACACACTCTGGAAGAGCTTGTGGCAGGAAACAGTCTTCAATGTGATGCTACTTAGTCGTAAGCAAACCTGGGTTTTTCGCAGCAACAGTAATGGCTAATTTCGCGGGTTTTTTTTAAACATACAGATACAGAAGATTTGAGATAAATCAACAAAATACACAGTATTAAAAACATTTTAAAAAATTGGCTCAGAAAAGACAGTTCTTACAACTACCTAGCTAACTCACAGCATTCTACGACAGTTCCTCTGATTAAGCTAGCTAGCTAGCTGTTGACATCTACTGAGCTAACTTGCTAGCTTACAGTATTCTTCATCAGTGCTTCTATTTCCACATTACTTGCACTGGTATCACGCGTTTAGTCAGCGAACCAACTTCATATCTAAAACACGTTTGAGTATTTAAATATTTTAAATGTGAGGCACACAAGAGAGAAAAGGCCAAGGTGAACAAACACAAAGAACAAAATGTGTGAAAATATTAAAGATGCTCACATGGTGTCCACATGAGCACTCAAAGAGCTTCGTCCAGACTAGTTAGTTCAAACTGTACCCACCATTGCTTGGTGTATTAAATCTAAATGGTCATATCACAACAATTCAGAAAGATTGAACAGATAAAGTTGTTTGGAATGGGCGCTAGAAAAAGTCTCCTCTAATCCGAAGTCGTTTAGCAGGTTCGGTTTACATGTTGCATAAAACACCACAAAACGACTTGGGACACAGTACTTAGATCATAGGGGACAATTCCTACAAAATGACTATAGGGCTAAGATGATACATGTAAACCAATCAAGAAACAAAGAAGAAATAAAAACGTCTTTAATGCATTAAAAATTGCACTGCCTGTGTAAAATCAGAGAGGATGTAAGGTTGGTGTTAATCTGACTGCATAGCAACAGCAGATCACAGTGGCGTGCTTTTCACAGCTCCGACAACCTCATACATCGCCGAGACACACGAGATGAAGATGAATTACAATCTGCCGGGTGCAGACATCAGGGTGACTAAGTTGTGTTCTGGACTGGCATGACCTCGCCCTGTCAAACCACAAGAATTTAAATTTCACGAGGGAATAATCCCGCTTAGCGTCCACCGAAACGTCCAGAGGCAGCCATATGTTACGCGGCGGTGGCGGCAGCTAACTCCCCAATAACCCCACCCACCACCTCCCCCCACCACTCCTCCGCCAGCTGAGCAGCTGAGCAGATGTGAGCACCTTGTCACAGCTTATGGTCACACTCCACAACATGTGCTTTTCCCTTCAGTGTTTCGCACTGAATAAGGAACTGCAAGTGATCCACACCGTCCTCTTTTTTTTTTTTTTTTTAAGTCACAGCATCACTATGGCAGAATGTGTGAAGCAGATGAAGACTTGCATTAGGAAGAGCTCTAACTTCCCAGCTAAAGACCTTGTTCTCTGACCTTAACTCATCACATCCAAAAAGTTCGATTGCAGAATTCTTAATCTTTTAATCTGTCCCTCTTTCCGTCCCGTCTGTCCGTTCTCATCTCTGTTTCAACCTCTGTCTCCTTTTTGTAATTACTGGATGTACTAATGCAGATTATGCTTTCATCATCTACATGATCTCGGGTGCTACGCTGGATAAATACTCGATTGAGACTCACAAATACAAAATGATGTAACAAAAGGAAGATAAATTTATAACGGTTTCCTTTTATATTTTTGCCTTACTTCAAATGTATATGAATAGTTTCTATATATACACACATTGTAACACATAAATAGGTTTTGATCTAAAACCATGTGTCAAATCGGGCTCCCCACAGCTTGTTGTGTGGCCCTCAAGACACCAGAGGGACATGTAATATAGCTTAGATAATATTTCATCAATAAAATCAGTTTTTTTTAACGTACGCTGCCAAATTAACTATTTTTACATCCAGGATCGTGGAAATTGACGCTAAATCAAGAGATAATTAATTCATTAACAAATGTGATGGAAATCTACATTAATACATTATTTTGCCATTATCAATATGTTACTTGAAAACCACAATATTATCTCTTATTGCAATAATTACTGGGGCAATTTATTGTCCAGCAAAATTTGCCATCATGACAGGCCTAGTGGCAATAATAAACAATCCAGCACCTTAGAGCCATGGTGCTCACATATCTCAATCGTATATCTGAGAGGACAAATATTTTTACTATTGCTTCCAGTTGGATATTGTAGTATAGTCATGATAATTAGCCGCATGGTTGACGTTGCCTATGAAACCTGACACTGTTGAGGTGGAAATAAACTACACCTTTGGGTAAAGAGTTTGAAATCTTAGTAAGGGTCACCAAGGACAATGCTGCACTTTTCAAACAGCAACTCACCCTAAGCCACAGACCAAAGTCTCTTCACCAAAATAGCAACATTAGCACTCGAATGTTTCAAGACAGACAAACAAGTGACCGCCAAGGCATGTTAGAAATAAATATAACTCACGGCGGCCAGTCATTCCAGCTCTAACCAAACCGTGTCGGTAGCCCAAGGGACAAAGTGGAGACCAGTTTTTACATGAATATCACTTCGCTGTCTGCTCTTCAGCTGGTTTCCACTTCTGTTTTCATGGCCAGGGCTCAGAGGTCAAGAGAAAATAGATGCTTCTGCTGACAAAGCTATGCAGGGGAACTTCCCTCACATCCCCGCTCCGTTCACTCAAACCTCTGCATGACTCTGCCACTTGTGCAATGTCGGTTTTGCCGTCTAGGGAATGCGCCTGTCCAGCGTTGTAATATGCTGTTTCAGGACGGGTACAGACAAGTGCTCCTCACCAAGCTCTGGTTCGCAACAAACCGCTGACTCCAAATGTGAATGAAGGATGAAAAACATAAATAAAAAGCTCATAAATCACCCAGTATGCTGTGCAGAACACCTCACTCCAGACAACCATCTAATTTTACACTTTTCTTCCCTTATTGGACAGAGCAATTGACTTAAGGACTTGACTCGATCTATTAGCCACATGCCTTCAACAAAGCACAGGAGGTCAGTGGCCAGAGGGGACAAATCTAAGGTTTTGTGTGAACTTGAACTTGAACGTGAAGTAGTGATTGTGTTAACACTGGAGCTGGCAGTACTATGGGACAATCCTGCATTAACAACATTAATGCCTGCCCTGAGAGACTAATCTTTATAACGCTGAACTATTGGCAAAACCTCTAAATTAAGCACAAAAAGTGGAGAAATTTGAATTTGATTATTTCTTTATTGTAAAATACTTCTTGGTAAATCAATCAATCTTATATAACGTGGGGTAGATCAGCCAAAGCTAAAGCCAAACTCATTCCTACCTCAAAGCCACATCACGCCCAGAGTTAAAACAGAGCTACAGTAGCAGCGGCGACTTACTTCAAACACCAGAGTCTCGTTAGTGGGTCCAACGGCATACAGGCTCTCCGGTTTGTTGAAAGAGCGCTGGTAGTCAAACACAGTCCCACCAAAGTAAAACCTCCCTGGCCAGTCCACGGTCCAATCCCCAGTCAGGTAGTACTTTTTCTTGAGGGAACGTACAGCCAGGTAGCTGGTGGACACCTCCATCTCCTGAATGTGAATGCCCCTAGCTCCAGCCGGCACTGTCACCATGGAGTAATACTCTGGGAACGAAGACAGGAAAAACACTTCAGGTTCAATAGCAAAAATAAAATTAGAGACGGCCTTTTAGTCCATGCAAGTCTTTTTCTCTTATTCAGTAATGCTTGGTGTATGACTACCAGCACCAACAGAAAAACTACAAGTTTAGTGGAGCTTACCGTTAGCCCGGTGCTGCAGGGTGTACTGGCCCTTAAAAAACTTGCAAGTGGAGTTGTTGCCCTTACAGACCCCACAGGCATCCAGGGAGGCCTTGGAGCCCAGGAGACGGTCACAACCCACAGCCTGAAAAGAGCATTTCGTTCCATTATACAGGTTTCTGGGTCAAACATTCACTAAAGCAGCTCTCAAAAATGTACAGACAGCTGCTAAAACCAAAGGTTTTGTGAAGGAGAGAGAATTAAATCACAAAAATGTGTAATAGATATCATGTACAATCAAACAAAAAAAAACAAACAGGAAACTGGTTGCTTGCCCCTTTTTACTCAATCCCAGCCTTCAGTCTCCCTGGGTAGGAGTCCGTCAACGTCCCACATCTTGACTTAGCAACATTGCCCACTCTGCTTTGCAAACTTAAGACAAATCGCTCAGATAGCAAGTTCATTTATCTCTTAAAGTGAGATCTTTGGGCTCAAATCTTAGTTTCACCTGAATAAAATTTTTATGTGAAATTGGGTCACATTTTACATGAAGTTCTACTTTGATGGTGTTCAAATTCTGTGCCATGAGGGTTAAAATGGTCACGGTTAGAGTATTGAACAAGACATGTCACAGAGACCTGTGCGAGAGATTTTGAAATTTATACTTCCCATACTGTATTTTTTGAACTACTATACATAAACATGATTTTGGATCATATCAAACATGTAGACAATGACACAGTCATAAGTCACAATGACTGTCACAATTCCTTCTTATGGGAATTGTGAGAACCTGATTCCCTGAAGGAAGGACAAGCCCCTCCTTCTGCCATGCCCTCAACCAATCAAAATGCGAACAATTATCATAATTTTTATCCAGCAGAAAGCAAGGGAGATCTGCATACAACTACTAGCAAACTTGTTCAGGGCACAGCATGACAGATCAGATATGTTATATTTTCTAGTCCTTGAGGATCTTACCCCTTTCTAATGTCGCCCTGGGCAACCACCCATGTAGCCCATATCAAAAACTGTGAATGGGGTCAGTTCAATCTGTATCTGTCCCGATGCAGAAAAAAAACAACAAAAAAACATGAAACCAAGTTACCTCACACACTCCGTCAATGCAGACACCTTCTCTATGTTCAGAGCAGGAGGTGCCATCTTTCACCTTGCTGGACATGGCAAAGAAAAAGTCAAAGTCTTCTGCAATGCAGTACAGTTTACAGATGTCCTCTTCTGTAGGGAAGAGAAAGAACGTGTGAATGCACCAAAGTTCTTCTAAGACCAGGTGAGTTTTGCAGTTTCAGAATCTGAACAGCTTTTGCAGGGGGCTAAAATGGAAATGACAGAAACACTTTGTGGAACTCTGGTGGGCTCATTGGTTTATTTATTTTTTAAATTCAGATCAGTTATCAAAGAGAGGCCTCTACAGCCGCCTCTGATTAAAACGAATGATGGTGAAGGTGACTTGGCCCAGCGTCCTATTAAGCATTTCAGAATCTGTTCCTCTCCACATGGTCCTCTCCATTCATCAACAGTTTAAAACCGGCCTGGGATGACAGCCAACACGCTGTTCTTCCTCACCGCACACTCTCTCTCTCTCTCGCCTTTCTCTGAGTAACAAAGCTGGCCTGCAGGCTTCCTTTTTTAAATCCTTCCCCTTGTTTGAGTGTACAGGTGGCTACATGTTTCCCATGCACATTACCCACAGCTATAGTTTCCTGCAGCTTTGTGGCTCTGATCATTGAGACAGTAAATAGAGTTTGGCATTACACGGAGTAAACACTTCAGAAAAGAGATTTGGACCAACAGAGCAACACAGAACATACAAGAGTTGGCCCTGGGCTTTGTAGAACTCTCTGTACATTCAAGGTAAAAGAACAACACAAGTACATGTCATTCCTCAACAGACCACCCTACCGTCCACTTTGGTGTAAGGTTTCCACTTGTAGTACCAGCCCCTGAAGGGTTTGCTGTTGTACTCGGCACACTGCTGGGCCCGGAAGTCCAAGGCATTGGAAGGGCAGGGTCTGGTGTTACACAGCTGGTTGAGCCGAGTCAAGCCTGGGCAGAATTTACCATTGTTCTGGGGCCTGGGTTGGGCATACAACAAGTTTCATTAACAATGCATTTCTGGTAGTCTGACAATGGCCACTAATGAAGAGCTAACTCAACTTGAATCAAAATGATTGGATTACAGATAACAGAGGAGGTTACTGACAACTCAGGAATCTGTGCTAGAAAAAAGAAAAAAGGTTTCAGTATTGCTTTTAGAGTCGACAAAAATATGGTTTGTAACAATGAATAAAAATGTGATTTTCAAGAACTTTAAGAAAATGAATGATTGGGAGTATTTGCTTGAGTATTCTCACTAAAGAAAGACTTGTGGACATGCAGTATACATCTACACAATCATATAGTATGTTAGGAAATCGTTAACATTTTTTACTTTAAATCTCTGGAGTTTCAATCGTAAAATTTCGCTGACTCAAGCATGTGAATGCAGTAATTCAGAAGAAGTGGCTTATTTAATTTATCAGTGTTTGATGAAAAAACGACAAATTTTCATCTGAAGTATCGTAGCAACACATATCAGCTCTTTTCATCTGAGAAATCACCACTTGTTAGACAAATGGCAGCAGTGTTTTGTCTGAAAACACCAGGATGCCATGTCTGACTTCCCAGGCTCTCTTCAGTCCTGCCAGGCATTCTCAAACAACCACCAACAGAGAAAATTGAGTTTTGTTGTTTACTAAAGTGGATTGCACATGCACATAAACACCCACACAGCCTGGGGAACCGCACTGTGTCCAATAAAAAATAACTGCTTGTAAAAAAATACTTAGGACAATAAAGAGAAGCCCTTTTAATTTTCTGAAATATCTGTGTCTACAGCAACGGGACACACACATTCAGGATGACAGCTTATGTTTCAGTTTTTTATCCCCCCCAACTCAGCTACTTATTGCATCTGTTTAGATCTGGAAGGACTTTGCTGCCAACGGTGATGGAGATCCTGAAAGGTTTGGAAGCATGGGCGATACCTGCTCTGCGCTGATCTTCCTCCCTTTAGTGAGATGGGGGATTTGGCCTTGGTTTTCATAGTCCTGATCCTATTAAGACTCAGCCACACACAAACACAAACCATATGGTAAGGTGCTTACGGCGGGCTAGTGGGGGGACTCCCCCGTATACGCCATCAGTCAAGTCCTCCTAATTAGAGAGCTCGATTGATCCGAAAGGAGAGTTAGATCCTCCTTCCTGATTCTAAACTCTTGTTTTGCCAAACTCCTTGGATCTCTCTTCCTTATCCTCTTTGCCTTCAACAAGTTTTTAAGTGTGCAAACCTCATGACCCCAAAAGGGTGCTTAGATGTCCCAATAGCCTGGTAAATCTGCCCGGCGACAGAAGCGGAAACCCCTGTAGGTCAAGGGTCATCGTGTCTGCTCTTGCACTCTCTGTGACTCACCTGCTCCCTCCCGGTCCCTCTCAGGATTTTCCACCACGCCTCTTACACATGCTAATACATCCACATTCCATGGCCCCAGAGCAGCAAAGAGCTTTAGAAGACAACTGGGAAGATCCACTAAAGCAGGGTCCAAGTAAGCGTCGTCATGTGCCCATGCTAAAAGGAGGTGTTGACAAAATGTGTTCCCGACAAAACCGGGTCAAATTCATGAACCTGCTAATCTCCCAGGCTTGTTTATGAGAGATAAATTGACAGTGTTTGACCTGGAAGGTGGTCTTTGGGCAGAGAAATTAAATACAGCACTTCAAAAAGTGATGTATTTTACAGTGACAGTTTATCACACACAACTGTCCATTCTGTAATTTGTTTTATATGGATTTTCTGTAATAGACAATAAAAAAAAATGGCGGTATTTATGAAGATGAATGTATTGTAAACGGTTTTCCAACTTTCAGTGCAAGCTAATCTTCATCATACGTCTGTGTCGGTCAAAATGTTTAATTTTGGTCTCATCTGACCAGAGAACCTTCTTTCAGATGTTTTCTGTGCACCTTACACATCTTGTGGTGAACTGCCACTGTCTACAAGTGAAGGACTTTTAAAACATCTGCTAAAATGCACCTTAAGAGCAGATGACTGGATGCCAAGAGAAGTGTCTAAAATTTGTAAAATGCTGTCACAGGACACATAGGGGGTTCTGCTATGTTGGTATGACGTCGCATGCCGGTTTAATCAGAAAGACAAGGCACACATCAAACGACACAAGTGGAAACCTCTCTATGAAAAAGATGAGTACCAGAATGACCAGAGAGAGCATGGACAAAAACCAGAACTTATACAACAACCTTCTTTGGACAAAATATTTCTGGACAACTGAACAGAGGACATCTTTGACATTAATCAACTCCATAGTTTCAGGACCACATACCAAGTGTGAAACATCGAGCTGGTAGATGATAGCAATACAGAATTTGCCATGGATTCTACATGGGAGCTGGACCCAAAACATATCAGTAAATCAACCAACGATTGGCTGAAAACAAAGAAATGGATCGTGGAATGGAGACAGAGCCCAGATCCGTACTGAAGAAATGCCTAAAACATCTCACAGCTGTCAACGTGAGAAATGGGACAAAACCTTCGACAAAGTGAAGTCAAGACTGGTAGGTGGCTAAAGGAAGCATTTTACCAACATGTTCCTGTTTTTGCTCACATCTTTTGTTTAGTGAAGAATTCAATGTTCATTTTTGTTTTGTACAGGCTAATTATCTGCTTTCTCACAGATCCATCCATCCATTTTCTTTCGCTTATCTGGGGTCGGGTCGCGGGGGTAGCAGTTTCAGAAGGGAGGCCCAGACTTCCCTCTACCCAGCCACTTCTTCCAGCTCTTCCGGGGGAACCCCAAGGCGTTCCCAGGCCAGCTGAGAGACATAGTCCCTCCAGCGTGTCCTGGGTCTTCCCCGGGGCCTCCTCCCGGTGGGACGTACCCAGAACACCTCACCAGGGAGGCATCCAGGAGGCATCCTAACCAGATGCCAGAGCCACCTCAACTGGCTCCTCTCGACGTGAAGGAGCAGCGGCTCTACTCTGAGTCCCTCCCGGATGACCGAGCTTCTCACC